>JASANE010026132.1:0-54985 GCA_030248225.1 Trileptium ribeirensis
TCTGCCCAGGTACGGGGATGTTGATGGCGGAGTGGCAAACAAAGGCCGTCCATCGCATTGTGAGGCTTCCGTTGCGCCAAGCGTTACTGAAGCGCGCAGTAACGTTCCCCATGCTGAGCTAAGTTTTTCCAATGACTTGCATGATGAAGTTGATGTGGTTAATGATGTTATTGAACGGAAGAAAAGTGAATTGAGGGAGTCGGTTGAACTCCTATTTGAACGAAGTGGATCCACAGCGAGCGAAGCGAATCATTTAAGCGAAGCGAGAGTGTCTAATCTAAGTCAAAGCACTGCACATGCACATAGTGATTCTGAGGATGAGCCGGACAGCGAGCCTGAGTATGAAATAACCTACGCTCCTGACGACTCTGACAACAGTTACGACGAAGCCAGTGATAGCGAACTCGACGAGGAACAACTATTGAGCGACGAAGAGTTTTGGGCGAATTGGCAAGATCCGAACGCCGATTGGTACCGACGTGAACCTACCCCCGATGTACGAGAGTGGCACCGTGAAGGGGTGTGGGAATCGCGTCGAAACAATGCGTTACCGCGAATACTATCGGACGAAGGTGTTGACTTGAGCCTGCGAACAAGTCATTTGTCGATCCGTTCTGGAGACGCTGATGACACTACCAGCGAGGAGGAGCCGGATGAGACCACCGAAGACGATAGTGATGAGGTTGAGTCGTTAGACGCGAGCGAGTTGAGACTGGCTCACTCGGACAATAGTGCAAGGGAGGATCCTATCGAAGGGTCGCCGCGTATGCGCCCGGGTAATTTAGGTGAGTCCACTGACACTTTGTCTAGCGTTTCTAGCGATATTTCGGGATCCGTCGAAGAGGTGCCTTGTATGCCCTCTGGTAATTCGGATAGCCCACTTAAGAAATCTAAGGTAGCCGAGGATGAATCCGTCGAAGGGAGACCAAGTATGTCCCCGGGTAATTCGGAGGAATCTGTAGTAATAATCAGTGAACATTCAGACGCATGTATGGGACGACGACGCCCCCCCCACCCCCACTACTCCCCCCCCCTATTTTAAACTTTGTACAGGACGCAAACGACGAACGATCACGCCGACAAGATGAGCTATTGCACAGTATGTATGGACTTTATCTTGCCAACCCCTGACGCCTTCCGATTGAACGAATAATACGTTCACTCACTGACAGCGAGTGAACGGAATCGCATTGTGGGATCAGACGCATTGTTTATCATTTCTACTGATCATGCCGAGACCTCGAAATACCAATACCCGCGCATCGAAATAGCCGAGAATTCGCTCCCCTTTGTAGCGGAATGTCTTATTCCAATCAACTTTAGAGCAGGTGAGATAAACTCCGACTTCGGACAGTCTGTGGTAATACAACCACAGGCCCTTTTCCAAGCAATACAGATGTAACTGAACGGCCAAACAAACGATTGCTTCTGTGACCAGAATTTCAAGCACAATAGTGCTAATATTATCACGGACATAACGACGTCAAATCCTACAAAGCCAAATGGTCTGTAGGCTTGATAAACAGCTTCTAGTATTTACAGTGTACGTTTTTAGATCCCTCAAGTGTCCATATTTTTGAGCGATAGCGTGGCTTAGTGCGACTCAAACACATTTCCAAAGACGTTTGATATTAAAGGGACTTTTCAAGGGACACTGTGAAGAGCAAATAAAACTTTGCGTCACAAATTAGCAAAATGAGAAAATAAATGATATTCCTAAGAAACTAATCTCTAATCTCTTTACCCCGACGATTATCATAGATTATCTAAGCCATTTAACAATGAAGGTAATCACTGACCCATTGCCCCCTCCTCCAAAAGAATTTTTTGAACTCCCAAAAAACCTAGGGTACCTCATTGGTATTGAGAGGTTGAGGTTCTTGTGATAATATGGTATGTGTAACATAAAAAGAAGTTTTGATACTTCTACCAAACAATATGACTCGAACATGCCTCGGTGCTGGTTTCCATACACAAATAAAAATTCTAAAAACGCCAATCAAGTCAATATGATGATATTAAGGAATTACTAAAGCTCAAACATACAATCTTGGTATTTTCCAGACCAGTCGCCGCTTTTTATAACGTTTAGGTTTCAGTGAAATACGTGGCATAACAAATTTTAAGTTTAATATCAAAATTGAAAATTAAGTTAACACTTTAATCCTAAGCGCTGGCTGGTGGTACCGGGATACATTACGAAGCAGAGTATTAACAAAATTGTTGTGTGGTGTTTGTTTGCACGTGTGTTGTTATTCGCCTGCTTTGCACGGTTCCGTGTAGAGACCAATAACAATTCCTAGTTAGCTCAGAGGCGTGAGTGCATTGCATGGAATAACGAAACCCCGACTCAATTCGTGGCACCAGCATATGAAATGTATAATATTGCAAATATAATTAATTTAATACGGGCGATCTGAAAATGTGAAACTTTAAAACATATATTGTTAAAAAAAGTTCGGAGTCCAGCCACCACTGCGTTAAAAGTTTGTTCAACATTGTACGAAATACACGATATTTTATATGTGAAAGATTAATTCAAATTTAGACCATCGCCGGGGAAACAATTTCTCGTAGAGTGTAGCACATTTGATAGAGAGCACATCGTGAAGCGATGCCCTAGCCATGTTAGTCGTAAGACGTTTGTTTACATTGTCATTCGCTGGCGTTGCGAGGTTCTTTCATGGACGGAGCAACAGCACCCAAATAGCATAGTGGCTAGCGTACGAGGCGTTTACTCAAACGATCCAGGTGCAAGCCGCCGCTGCGTTAAAATTTGTTCAACATTGTACGAAATACACGCTATTTTATATGTGAAAGATTAATTCAAATTTAGACCATCACCGGGGAAACAATTTCTCGTAGAGTGTAGCACATTTGATAGAGAGCACATCGTGAAGCGATGCCCTAGCCATGTTAGTCGTAAGACGTTTGTTTACATTGTCATTCGCTGGCGTTGCGAGGTTCTTTCATGGACGGAGCAACAGCACCCAAATAGCATAGTGGCTAGCGTACGAGGCGTTTACTCAAACGATCCAGGTGCAAGCCGCCGCTGCGTTAAAATTTGTTCAACATTGTACGAAATACACGCTATTTTATATGTGAAAGATTAATTCAAATTTAGACCATCGCCGGGGAAACAATTTCTCGTAGAGTGTAGCACATTTGATAGAGAGCACATCGTGAAGCGATGCCCTAGCCATGTTAGTCGTAAGACGTTTGTTTACATTGTCATTCGCTGGCGTTGCGAGGTTCTTTCATGGACGGAGCAACAGCACCCAAATAGCATAGTGGCTAGCGTACGAGGCGTTTACTCAAACGATCCAGGTGCAAGCCGCCGCTGCGTTAAAATTTGTTCAACATTGTACGAAATACACGCTATTTTATATGTGAAAGATTAATTCAAATTTAGACCATCACCGGGGAAACAATTTCTCGTAGAGTGTAGCACATTTGATAGAGAGCACATCGTGAAGCGATGCCCTAGCCATGTTAGTCGTAAGACGTTTGTTTACATTGTCATTCGCTGGCGTTGCGAGGTTCTTTCATGGACGGAGCAACAGCACCCAAATAGCATAGTGGCTAGCGTATGAGGCGTTTACTCAAACGATCCAAGTACAAGCCGCTGTGGCACAAGATTGTTCATCAAAATTGTACGAAATAGGTTTTATTCATACGGAATGAGACTGAATTTGATTTAGAAAAGTTTGATTTAAAAAGTTATTAGATTTTTTGGTGATTCCAAATGTAGGCTATGGTTTTCTTGGATTTTAGGGTGCAATCATAGTGTCGTGGGTTATTGCTTGTGAAATTGTGACTGCCGATATGCGAAGTTGGTCCACGCTCGGTCCGGGAATTACTTGGATGATCGGAATGCTAATACTTTCCTTTTTTGCATATCTCTTTCCAGATTGGCGACATCTACAAATTGCTGCATCGTCTCCATGTTGCTTATATTTTTCGTATTACTGGTAATTTTACCTAAATATTTTTTTCGATTTGCGTACTATATATATATATAAATGATAATTTATTATGATAAATATTTTGATTCAAATGTAATGGCACATTGAAAATAAATTTTTTCTTAATTTTCTTAACAGCATAGCAATAAATGAGCTATAAAATTTATGAATAAATATACAGTTAAGTGTGGAGGTACTGTACTATATACAATTTCGAATTTCAAACTGCCATATATAATTAGGTTTTTAATTAATATTATTTATTTGAATAATACAAAAAGCAAAAACTTATTTGAAAATCCAAACTTAGAAATAGAAAAAGTAATAATATTGACCCTGACGCCTACCGATGTAAATAAATCAACCAATGATCAACCGCCACATGGTGCCTCGATTCAGAATTTTCCTAAAAGAAAAAAAACTCAGAAAAGAATAACAAATGGTTTACATCGCCAGCGATGCACCTTTAGCTTATAGATAGCGAAATGTTGTAAAATAACAGCGCAATTAGAAGACATTATGTTAGCTACAAAGAATAGAAATATTTATTTACATCGCCCGCTATGCACCTTTAGTTTATAGATAACGAAATGTAGTAAAAAAAACAGCACAATAAGTGGAATATTAAGTTAGCTACAAATAATAAACATTCGTTTACATCGCCCGAGATGCACCTTTAGCTTATAGATAGCGAAATGTGGTAAAAAGACTGCACATGTAGTGGACTGCTAAGTTAGCTACAAAGAACAAAAATTCGTTTACATTGCTCACTACGCACCGTTAGCTTATAGATAGTGAAATGTGGTAAAAAGACAGCACATTTAGGAGACTATTATCTTAGTTACAAAATTCCGCTATGGGCTATCTTTCTCTGTAAAGCTGTTGGGTTTAGTACAAAAATCGGCTGTATTTTCGCGAATTTATCAGGAATATTAATACGTTCCATATTATTTATATTTGAATACTATTGGAAACTTGGATTTAGCCCACCTGTTTCATTTCCATGGTGAATATTTTTACAAATCTGAGAAAATATTAAAAATCCTAAGAATTATCTACATTTATTCTACCAATATTTGTCGCTTATTTCGAAGCAACTGAGAATAAAACATATTGCTTTGTTACACAGCACGCGATTTTTCGTAATCTTGTTGAATTGGTTTGATTACTAAAATATAGTGTGTGTAAATTTTATGGTTAACTAGATGCTAACCTCAGATCGCTGGGTTGGTAGAGTTAATGTAATATTACTTACTAAAAATTACCTTAATACTTTTATGCGATCGACAACGAAACTGTCGGACAGCATTGATGAGGCCAATGATATCGTCTTACGTTATGTACCTAACGCATGATTGTGCATTGTGAACATATGAGCCTAATCGGAATGTCTATTTATAACCTGTATTTCGTAATAAAAACGTGTCTTTTAGACTATACGCCTCTAGCCCGAAAATTGTTAATTTTGACTTTTGGTACCACAGGACTCAGCTCGAGGAGACGGTTAAAAAGCCACCATTAGAACAATATTTATAACCAAAAATTCTTTCTATTTTTATGTACCATTCGACAAGCTGAGTCGAATGGTATCAAAATCATCTTAATTTCTGGGTTAACCTGCTAGAGAAGGCTTAGGGTTTTACTTAAATTGCCGTAACGGCTTATCCCATTAATGAACGGGACTAATTTTAACAGCGTTCGCCTCAGTTCATCAATGCAGTTCGATTGCTGCATTAAATTATACCTCTACTGACATTAGGTCTGGCTGGGAAATATAGCCGAGAAGACACAATAAAATTAGCTAAGATTTTGCACAAAAATTATAAATTGCCCTGCTGCCTACTCATTCGAGCGTTTACTTCAGCTACACTACTTCCATAGGGGACCCACCTAAGGCCAAATCTGCTCTTGAAATTTAGGCTGAATAGGTTTGCTTATAATCTAGTTACAAACGATAATCGCAAAAGCGTTCTGACCTTAGCCTGAAGTATAACATTTTTTGACTCCTGCTCATCAACAGGCACAAACATACGTATGATACTGTAGTTGAAGACGTATAGATTTAAATGCACCCAACAGGAAAAAATTAGTGAAATACTCCGATTATTAGAATTGCAACAAAATTTCAAGAATTACATATTTATATAATGTAAATATTGTAACACTAGCTATGTAATGTTTTCCGTTTATTTGTATTAAAAACTTCAACTGTATTTTATTTTGTACCTTTTACAGTATAGTACCTATCAGAATCTATGTTTGATTCCTAGGTGACGTCAACCCTTGTCTACAATTTTACATAGTATGCGAGCATGTCCCATCTTTGAGTTCAGAAGCAACAGGGTTGAAACTTACATTTTTCGGAATTAATGTTTGGTATTACCTAGAATAAACCCAACTAAAACAGTACCTATTATACAGCTCTGCTATTTCTGTTACTCAATTTGAACTCAATATTCTATTGCAGCTAATGCATCGTTGTCTTGCCAGCGTTGATTCCAAGTCTAGGATTAAAATGTCAGCAATTCGCTCGACATTCCATTAACATAACGCATAGTAATATTGCAAGCTCCTCAACTATACGACATGACTCTAACTCTTACATGGTCGTTTTTAGCTAGCTGAAGCCAAGTCACATTAGTGATGTCACGTTAAATAATCAGTATGTCGCTGGGAGGGGGATTTTTTGCACGAATTTTCTTATTCGGGTGGTTCGCGAGTTGCCTTAAAGAATTGAAAAATATGTATTAGATAGGTTAGCGTATAGTGCATGCTGTTGTTAAACGTACAGCCCGGGGTCGATTTCGGCCAATGGCTTGATTCTCTCACACATAGATTAATTTGGCATAACAAGGCTGACTAAATCTAAATTCAGCTTGTCTGTGTACTATATATCTTTTGTTTATTTTGGAGTCGGCCAGAAAATGGATATTTGCAAGCTTGGGTTTATAAATGTTTACAAGTTTACACCCACTGAGCTGAGCGACATTAATTTCAGAAAAAGAAAATAAAAACTTAAAAAAATTATAACCAGTAGCTCTATGAATCTATTCCAGTATTCGATTGTAACAGAGTAAGCATACCTACTATGGGAACAACTAATTGTCTGGTTTTAAATAACGTCGGCTACGTGACAGCTTTTGGGTATGTTGAATGGATGGTGACCGCAGTTAAATAAAGCAGTATTCGCATGATACTTATCTTCAATATGTTGCATTCCGATATAGTATTTCTATAGTTAGCATGCTATGGGGCGGTGTGGAAACGGACTTCGATTGAAATGAGGAAAAAACCTTATTTACTATAACGACAGCAAATTTATTTAATGTTTGTCTTTAATACTCAAATGGCTTATATTATTTTAGGAAAAATTTTCAAATTGAAATTTGTTAAAGACAAACAGATGCTTTAAAGTTTCCATTTACACGAAATATTTCATTATTTTTAACGAAAATTATAATGAATTACAATATTGTTGCATTACAGGCTTCTTCCGGAGTCGCTGACGTGGCTTTCGTCGAAACCAAATCTCCGCGGTCAACTTGAGGCTGAAGCTGGCCGCGCAACCAGATGTAACAAGATAGCCGAAACAATTAGCCTAGATAATTACTACGAAGATAAAGATTTTGTCGATTTGTCATCACACTTGTCAGCACGCGATGTATTGATGTCGCTTATTCGAACGCCACTACTAGTTATCTACAGCGTTGTAATGTGTTTTTTGTGGTATGAAATTTAGATGCTTAAAAATATAATTTTTAAGCAGCTGAAGACTTATATAGACAGATATCAAGAGTGCCTATTTTGGCCCAAGTAACCCTGAGCGGCGGTACGTTATAACTCTAGAAAAAAGAACAGCTTAGAGCGGGGGGTTCGGGGGGGGGGGGCGGCAGCCCCTCGACTTAGGTTATAGGCTTATTGTATGTCTCATATAAGGACCTTAGCTTAGACTAACAGTTAAGGTTAGGCTTAGTATACCGAGAACGGCATGGCCTGCATTTTATTTCCACCCCTCAGGGTTACTTTGGCCCCTACTTTTATGCCTATTTTGATCATATACATAATGCCTCCTTTTATGTTTTATATATCTTTTAAGTTATTTTCAAACTTTATTAATAATACAGTCTTACCTTTAATAAGACGATAATGAGAGATTCTTGGAACAACTAATTCTGGTGCTATTAGTTATTAGACTATAAAACATCCAGCACAACACAAATTGCTAGATTCCCTATGAAATTAGAATATACGAAATGGAACCTATTTTGATGTTTCTTTAAAATTTCAGAGTTTGTTTTTCGGTTTTTCAGGTTTACCGACTGCTTAGTCTATTATGGATTGTCAATGTTCTCAACAGATCTAGCTGGTGATCCATATATCAGTTTTGCATTATCAGCGTTAATCGAACTGCCGTCGTATTTTGCTTTGAGTGTCGCATACGAACGGTAAGATAATAGTGGTGTTATGTTTTGGAAAAATTCAACATGAATAAAACAACATTGTAGTGGTCATTCTTTGTAGTAGCAAATTGTTTATTGCAGGTCATTCGATGTTGCAGCTCGAATGGTGTTGCATCTGGAGTTAAGTCCATCATTCAGAACCCAATTATTAAAAATATAAATTGTATTTATATGTACATACGATGAAATGTTGGGACCAGATTGAAAAAATCGCTCAATATTTCTGTATATGACTCCGTCTCAGCATTTATAGTTGCCGATATTGGATCAAATCATAGGTTATGGTTTGGCTATGTTCAATAATTGCTCAGACAAATATATATTATCAAATAGTTGTAAAAAGCCTATGTACAAATCTAAAAAATAGCCTATGTAAAATAGTTGTAAATAAGAATCAAATATGTTCAAATCGTTTTGAACTTAAAAATGCTAAAATCAAATTTTAAACGTATTTTGATCGAATGGTGTCACACTAAACGTATTGGAGTGCGTAATGGTATCGCACGAAACGTAGGAGGGTAAATGAAATATTTCAGCAAGAGCGTCGTTTTAGCGTTAGCAAGTTATCACACATTAGAAGCACAATTAAAATTGGTACAGAACGTAACTAGAATACGAATTTTTCAATTCTGCTCTCCAAACCCTACAGTTGGCGCGAATGTTTGTACGGACCGCTAATTAAACACATTTATTGTAAGAAATATATATAGCAATATACATCAATAAGTACATACACTTACAGGCGTTACAATGAAAGCTTTACAAACTTCCAAATATAAATTTATATACATATTGGAAATGGTTGAAGGCTTGCTATGTAATTGTGTTCGTCAATTATAATAAAACACACATGTTTAGTTATAATTTTGCACATTTTGTGCTCTATCCAGGGGCGTAGCCAGAAAATCCAAACCGTGGGACACCAAGGCTTTCTAGAGGGGCATAAAATCCGAACTGGAGGGGCAATAAGATTTTCTGGAGGGGCACAAGTTATCTGTGAATTCAAACTGTGGGCACAGGGCCAAACTGAGGGGGGCACGGCTCTCTGTGCCTTCCCCCACCCCTTCCCCCTGGCTCTATCTTTGTGCAATTTGCTGTGAATCTTTGCCTACAACTCAGCATATGTTACGGAGATGTCCGTTTACAAACGAGGGGCTAGATGGTTGAAATTAATTTTTTCTGATGTTTTGCGTTGCCTAAAAATTATAAATATTGTAACCATATGTTAATATTTGTATACATAAACACGATCTACCTGATTCCTAGTAATGGGTGAGAACGGTAGAATTTCCCACAGGTTTTAGATATTTTGACGTGCTTCGTACAATTGTGTATGCTATATTGTGATAAAACTACGTAACAGTTGGGTAAATAAGTATCGTCGCCAAAAAGATATTAAGTAAGAGATATTTCGAAACAAATCACATCACACAGATTGCAAATGTAGAAACGAGATTTTATTGCCTGAGGAAACGAGATTTCGAGCAAACAAACATCAGAATAGTAACTGCAATTAAAACATTTAAAACATCATAATGTAAAAAAAATTTTAGTACAATTATAATAAGCGTCATGCGATCCAATGTTGTTATAAAACCGGCTATAAGTGTTTGTGAACCCATATTTTGCATTAACATTGTCCAAAACCAGACATTTAATTCAGACAGTATTGTTGGAGTCTAATGGGTGGAAAGATATCAGATATAACCTAAAGACAACAGATGTAATCTAAAAAGTCTCTTTCCGTTACCCCATTGTGTGTTCATATAAAAGCATTGAAAATATCGTAAAAATATTATGAAACCAAAACAAAATATCGTTTGATCCTTGAAATGCTAGCCGTAGCCTTCAAGCTCACAGGAAAGGCAAACAGGAGAAAGCGGACAATTACGTATTTGTTATCTAAGGTATACACCTAACGGTTACATGGATATTACCTACTATACCTTGATTTTAGGCTCGGTCGTCAAAGAACAACAATAATAACTCATGGGTTAGCAGGCGCTGTTCTAATTATATTAGCTTTTGTTCCATCCAAGACAGGTAAGCAACATTGAACATTTGCATTGTGGATAAATGAGTGACTGAACGATCTCGCTTATCCCATGATTGAGCATGTAGATAAATTAATATAAAAATATTACAGTAGAAAAACTCCAATTTTTCCTTTGGTATTTTATTTGCGGTATGTACATCAAAAGGAAAAAACCTCGCTTTTTGACTTATCTGAACCTTTCCCACAATAGGCAAAAATTCTTCTTGTATTCTCATTTGTCACCCTTGTTACCCAGGACCAACGGCATTCGGGAACCGAGCAAAAAAACTCACATTTTACGCCATTTCACGTATATCGAAACAATTGCTGATATATGTGCGCAAAGAAATGACTAAAATTAAACGCTGTTTTGTTTCGGGCTGTCAAATCCGATTGGATTTCTGTTTTTCCATTTCTGAAGCTAGTCGATTGGACCTTGTTTGATCAGTTGAATTTTTTTTTGTAAATCGGTAGTTCATAAACGAGTTTGGCTCAAATTGAACTTTCGTTTCGTTTCGAAAATATCGTTTCGTATCATAGTTATTGTAAGTAGCTGGAAAGCGGTTTGTTCTTAAATTTTAGCACAAAATAAAGAAAAAGCATATAGTAATACTAGAGAATAAATTTTAATTCAAGTACAATATATAAACTTTGTTTATTTTGTGAGTGAAATGTTAAGCAGTCACTTAATACTGCGGCTAAAGGAGCATTCTTGCAAAGTTTAAATAGTGTTGACACGCTCAATTTCACCAAATTTTGGTTAGATATGGAGCAGCATGTTTGAACGTTTGAATGTGAACGCACTTTAAAATTGTTAAATCAAAATATGTGCGTGAGAGATGACAATCTATGTGTTCAATTATTTTTGTTTGACTTAATATCCGACGTCTAGTTTGTCGCTACAAATCACACAAGCTGGCTGCATTTTCAACCTTAGTTATACATTTCTATATTGCAGCCGCGTAATTGTTACCAAACGTTATAACAATATTTGTCTAATCATGTGTTCACACGTTAAGCATTTTACTCAAATTTTGAGTTCAAAGATTGATCAAAATTTTACTGTTAATTCGTAAAAGAAAAATATTGCACACCGCAATGTTTGATAATTTGAGCAAAGTTTAAGTAATATATCTGGCCTCATTAGTGTCAAATTTTTCATTTCGCTTGGCACTGTCGAGCGTCCACAAAAGGTTTCCTTACAGCTTCGCTGCAACGGTGCAGCTGCTAATGTGTTATCAGTGCTGACAGTTTATCAGACTGATGACCAGCACCTTCAACCCTTGATATATACATCGGTACCAGTTGGTGGCAAGAGGGATGAAGCAAGCGGCACTTGAATGTCGGACCGCCTAATCCGTTATACTATCGACGTCTCGAGCGAAATATTTTAGCGGTTATAAGCAAAATTACGAAGGTTTTAAAGAAAACTTGGGGAAAATCTGAAAAATTATGACGAAAAGTTGCAAAGAAGTGGATAAAATCTGATTACTTCATGGCTCACCGAGGGAATCTACCACCTCAGTCGACGAACCTTGGGCGCCATGGACTTGGTGTAAACGTGCCATGTAGCATCAGTCGTTATGCTCGCTGTAATTATAATGTAAAACCGAAGTGTAAGGTGTTGCACAATGCGTTCAGCTACACAAAATGTAATTGTAAAACTAACAGTGGTATGCGCTTCTGTTCAACTGTTAAACGTGCACAATTAGTTACCACATAATGTGTAAAACGCAATACCTCATCATAACCTACTTTTACTAAAACATAAGCTGTTGACAACAATTTTTAGGTAAAATCATTCTTTAATATCCTGTTATTTCCTGTAACATGACCCTAATACTACAAACGACCTTAACTAGTGTAAATATATTTAGCTATCACATGAATAATCCTCCGAGGATATCCTGTGAAGGGTATCACTTACAATTGAACCTATGTGCTACCTACGATTAGCATTATCCTTGGGTCAAAAAGCTTGCGAACCATAATAACTTTCGGTTCTATCAGCCGAATTTATATAAGAAAAAGCCAAGTTGACATTCGTAACCATGCATTGTGTGTTTAACATATTATCATTACGTTCATTTTCCCTTTTGTCTAGAGAGCCATTTGTTGAGCCTTTGCACTTGTCACTCATATAAGTAAAAATTAATGCTATTAAGAATGGCCACTAGTATGGAGGCACTCTGGTACTCGAAGTCGGGTTACCAACTTCTCGGCATCCAGGTCGTGTATCTGGTTTATATACTACAGTACTCTGCTAATAGATATTTTGGCTGTTACCTAGAATTTTATTCCATGCTTTATCTTCAGGTTTACCTCTTAAAGTAGCTCCAGGGTACTCGCCTATATATTGGATACTAGCTTGATTGAAAGGCGAATAGAGTTTCCGTGTGGCAACTGACATCCCTTCGCGACTTTATTCTTCGGCAACACTAGACTGCGATTGCACGGAAACGTGACATCAGTACCCGCACCCTAAGTATAATATTGGGACTTCTAATACCTAATAATATACCTTAATAATACTATATGTCCTGAAAATAAATTTTCAACTGTTAAGAAATATCGATTACCCGCGATCATATTGAAGCTTTGAATAGATGAAGAATTCAATGCCTAAATTGAATATCGCAATGATATTAAAGCTTTGGGTAGATTTATAATTCTCTGCCTAATTTGAACGTCGCAATGATATTGAAGCCTTGAAGAGATACAGAATTTACTGCGTAATTTGAGCGTCGCAATAATATTGAAACTTTGAGGATTAATAACTTTAATTACATCACCGAATATACGTCCAAACATTTGTATACACTATTTAATTTAAATAATTTCCTGTATTTTAGATAATGGCACAAGCTTATCTGGATTAATTATAGCTCTGCTTTTATTTGGTAAATTCAACATATCGCTTTCGTATATGGGTCTTGCATTGTATGGATCAGAACTGTTTCCAACAACGTTGCGGTAAGTCTTTCTCAAATTGAAAATTTTCAAACCCATAACAAAATGTATACTCATGCACGTATATATCGCTCTCGTATTATATGGGTCTTGCATAGTATGGATCAGAACTGTTTCCAACAACGTTGCGGTAAGTCTTTCTTCAATTGAAATTTTTCAAACCCATAACAAAATATATACTCATGCACGTATATATCGCTCTCGTGTATGGGTCTTGCATTGTATGGATCAGAACTGTTTCTAACAACGTTGCGGTAAGTCTTTCTTCAATTGAAATTTTTCAAACCCATAACAAAATATATACTCATGCACGTATATATCGCTCTCGTGTATGGGTCTTGCATTGTATGGATCAGAACTGTTTCCAACAACGTTGCGGTAAGTCTTTCTTCAGTTGAAATTTTTCAAACCCATAAAATATATACTCATGCACGTATATATCACTCTCGTATATTGGCCTTGTATTATATGGATTAGAACTGTTTCCAACAACGTTGCGGTAAGTCTTTCTTCAATTGAAATTTTTCAAACCCATAAAATATATACTCATACACGTATATATCGCTCTCGCATATGGGTCTTGTATTGTATGGATTAGAAGTGTTTCCAACAACGTTGCGGTAAGTCTTTCTCCAATTGAAACTTTTCAAACCCATAACAAAATATATACTCATGCACGTATATATCACTCTCGTGTATGGCTCTTGCATTGTATGGATCAGAACTGTTTCCAACAACGTTGCGGTAAGTCTTTCTTCAATTGAAATTTTTCAAACCCATAACAAAATATATACTCATGCACGTATATATCGCTCCCGTATATGGGTCTTGCATTGTATGGATCAGAACTGTTTCTAACAACGTTGCGGTAAGTCTTTCTTCAATTGAAATTTTTCAAACCCATAACAAAATATATACTTATGCACGTATATATCGCTCTCGTATATGGGTCTTGCATTGTATGGATCAGAACTGTTTCCAACAACGTTGCGGTAAGTCTTTCTTTAATTGAAAATTTTCAAAGCCATAACAAAATATATACTCATGTACATATATTTATACACATATACCAGAAACATACATACATATATATTATAACATATATAGTGTATTTGCAGACACATATATGCATGTGCAAATATATATTTACATATATACTTTGTTAATATAAAAATTAGTAAATATTAATATCTTTCCTGAAACATATATAGAGGCAATATTTTTATATCATCCACATTCCCGTGTACCATTTGGTGTGTAGTCTTAAGTTTTTGTTTTCCAGAATGCCAACTTTCAATCTCATCTAATCAGCTAATTCCTTAGGTGCTGTCATTTACCAAGAATTCGGTAGATGATCGTGGGTGTGGTTATTGATCAACATTAGGGAGGGCCCATGAATATGTAGAAACAAGTTTCTTAAATTCTCGCTTTCTTGCTTCTCCACCAGATTTTGCTGAGACCTGAGCTCAAAATACTTCAAAAAAGAAAGAAAAATATGTTGTTATGTATTTTGTTTGAAAAACGTCAGACAAACACTATATTCTCCACATACGAAGGGCTTAAAAAACTGTCGGTTTGTCTTACACGAATGAGTTCATAATGAAATGAACATTACTTCAGGTCATCATGTATGACGATTATATATTCGAGACACGGTTGTACAAAGCTTGCTGTTCCAAGAATATCTGTTCAAAGAAACTTTGTAGTTTTTAAAGGGTATTAAAAGCTGCGTAGACAAAAAATTCAATGATATATTTTTCTCAAACGAAACATCATTTTACACGAAAGATCATTTAGTACTTTCGATGTGTAGCAACGTTCACTATTGCATAAAATCTCAGGCCCATGTCACATTTACGGCTAACAGCTAAGAGCCGGTGGTTCAAGTTTGCGGCAGCCCCCGACTTTGGCTAAGGCTTAGTACATGACTCATATAGGGACCTTAGCTTCTGGCTAAGACTAATGATTAGGCTTAGTATATCGAAGAACGACATGGCCTGCATTACACTTCGGCCCCTAAAGTTGACATGGGCCAAATCTCAAATAGTATGATAAATTTTAAGTGTTGCCATGTGCTTTTATTTGTTGGTTCAAGTAAACAAATCTATTTTTTGGAGTCAAAATTATTTCATGCTAAAGCTTTGGGAACGTATTGTGAAACGGTATAATGATTATGAAGCTAAGCGAGTTAATTCAGGGTGGAAATATTTATGTTTAATTACAGACCTACTAAAAATAAACATCTAAGTATGTTAGCTTTCATAATATGTTTTGACGAAAAATCACTCATATTTATAGAAAATAAGCTAATCATATTCATTGAAAGAAAAATTTCTCATGACAATTTGCTTTTGTGGAATATAAATAAATTAAATTTCGATAGTACTATTTTGTCGTTTCTTATTAATTTTATCAAGATTTCATACGGGAACAGGATGTCACTTCCGAGCATACTAATGTAATTCCGCGTTTGATGACCCGGGAATTATCAGCTTTACTCCACATTTATGATGTGTTCATGCACAAACCCCCTCGTTTTGTGAGGGCGGGGGTGCTTCGAACCGCCACTTTTGATTTAGGTTTGGTTGAATCGTTCCCATTTATCCAAACAACTGCTCCATACCTGAGCGGATCTCACATACTCCTAAAAACTAGATGGACATCTCAAAAACCTCCCACAAAACGTGGGGTGTATGTGCATGTAGACCCGTTAGAACAGAAACAGCCAGAGGTAAGCTGAAAACGCCAGTGTCATCAAATCCGAATTTACATAAGAGTGACGGGAAGTGACATACTCTCCTTTATGTGCTCTCATGATTGTACGAATGTAATAATTTAACATATGGATATGTCATATTGCAAGGGTTTTACGAACAAATGGATAAAAAACTATCAACGGGTTTATCACAGCAACATTGTCAGGCGAAATTTTTCTTGCTTCGCAAAAATGATGAACCGTGGGAAATTCGGAGACAAAATTATTCACCCGGTCAATGTCGATGCCAAGATGTCTGACTTTGGGAACAGGAAGTGACATACTCTCCTTTATGGGCTCTCATGATTGTACGAATTTTTCATTTTACTCGTCGACTCACAGCACACCTATGGATATGTCATATTGCAAGTGTTTTACGAACAAATGGACAAAAAACTATCAACGGGTTTATCACAGCAACATGGTCAGGCAAAATTTTTCTTGCTTCGCAAAAATGATGAAATGTGGGAAATGCGGAGACAAAATTATTCACCAGGACAATGTCGATGCCAAGATGTCTGAGTTTGGGATATTATACTGGAAACGATGAAAATACATCGTTTGGGTTGACGTAACTACGTGTCGCGGGCAACGTTTGCTATTTGTCACTCGAACTTAAACTGAAATCGGTGGTCGCAGCAATAGTTCGGTGCAAATTTTATAAACGACTATAAACTTGAAAGAATTACACAAGCGTTACATTTACTTTAGCACGATCTCTGGTGGCATGACCAACATTGCAGCACGATTCGGTGGAATATTGGCACCATATGTGGGATTAGTGGTAAGCGAAGGTTAATTCAGTTACAATAGTAGATACTCTAGTTTACTCGCCCGTATATACACTCTCACGGAAAGATGCGGTCATATTGCAACATAGTTTGGCCTTGAAAAAATTTTGTAGGTCAAGAAATAAGCTATGTTCGAACATTGTATCATAACCTAAGCACATATCTATCGAGGCATGAGTTCACGGGGCTCCTCCAAGGCCTCAGGGTGTTTCTCTCACTGTACCGCCATACCCCCCTGGTGCACCGCACACCACCCCGGACGGAACGATTTGGAAAAAGACAAAAAATCGGGGAATTGAACAATACTATTAAGCGGAATTAACAAAAACTTGGGGAAAATTGTCAAAAATCGAGGCAAAATTAGAAAAATTTGAAATAATTTTGAAGTCTGACAAATCGCAAAAATTGACCCATCCCCCTGACGACCTCCTTCCCCTAAAGGCATATACTCCCCTAGACTACGGAGCGGTACAGCATGTATAAACATGTGCAGCAATAAATATGGTTTCAATTATGTTGAATACATTTTGATTTAAGAATTTTTGGAAATCTTGAGTTGAGTAAAATCTACACCACTTCTAAACTACCGACTCACGTATTTGCTTGTACTGCTTTATGTTTAGTAAGCGCTAGCGTGCTATTTGATTTCATAACTGGTACATAAGCCGCAGTAGTATATAGTTTATAAAAGCACGCGCTGTGTAGAAAAGACCAACGTCTAATATCTATGCAGTTTTTCTATATTAGTCATGATCTTTTATATGGCATAAGTGCTTTCCAGAAAATCGAAGAGTGACGCTGGCTCAATTTTTTTAAAAACAACGTAAAATTTTTTAAAAATGTATAGATTCGGCGTAATTTGAGCAGGCTCTAAAATATTTTGTTAAACTTGGTAGATTCTACAGTATTAATTGACATTATTTTGACAAAATAGTATATACGTTTTAGATATACCAAAATGTGGAAGCCACCTTTAATATTGAATATTTGAAATCAATTCATCTGGACTTGAAAAACGATTTTCAAGATGCGTCGAAAACAAATAGTATTACATATAAGCCTCATTAGAAACTGCACTTTGATATACTTTTTACAAGTAGTTAAATATAATTTTGTTATATTAAGTGAATATAAATAAATCAGCAATAAGTGATTAACTAATTAAATATATAAATCAATGATGATGTAAAATAAATAAACAAAAAATAAGTAAATAAATAAATAAATTAAATAAACTAATTTAATTAATTAATTAACTAATAGATAAATTGAATTAATTAATGAACAAATAAATAAATATAAATTAACTAAATAAACTAATTTAATCAATTAATTAATTAACTAATAGATAAATTGAATTAATTAATGAACAAATAAATAAATATAAATTAATTAAATAAACTAATTTAATCAATTAATTAATTAACTAATAAATAAATTGAATTAATTAATGAACAAATAAATAAATGCTGAATTGATTAAATTTATTTAAATATGTGTGTTTTTTATTTTAGGCATCGGTAAGTAAATCGATACCACCGTTAATTTTCGGTATTCTATCAATCGCTACAGCATTGTTAACGTTCTTACTGCCGGAAACACGCGGAATGGAACTGCTCGTAACTGCCGACGATGATATTCCAATTTCACCAACGCTTCGGCGCTGCTGTTGTTGCTGTTCGCTTGTCAGAACAAAGTCTTCTCGCTCAAAAACGCGAAACGTCAAATTATGCGACTCAAATTTGATTAATTATAATAGCAATGATGTTCAATAATAATTGCGAATAGCAATTAGTAGTCATTACATTGTAATTAGGACTGGAAAATAAAAAAAATTATCGCTCAAGAACACGGAACACAAAATTATTCGATTCAACTTTGATTGTTTACAATAGCAATGATGTAAATAATAATTTTGAATAGCAATAGTGGTAAAAACATTGTAATTAGGACTAGAAAATAAAAAAATTATTGCTCAAGAACACGGAACACAAAATTATTCGATTCAACTTTGATTGTTTACAATAGCAATGATGCAAATAATAATTTTGAATAGCAATAGTGGTAAAAACATTGTAATTAGGACTAGAAAATAAAAAAAATAGCCTTTTAATGCCTATCGCTTCCATTCGGTAAAAGCACGTACTGCGATACGTTGTGTGTTAACCGTGTTTGTCGTGAACCCCGTGTGTTTGTGATCCTATGTGTTGTTGTTTGATCGATTTGCGAGGTTCCGAGCAACAGCTCCTAGATAGCTCAGTGCTTTGTGTACGTCGTTTGCAATAACACAATCTGTGTTCGAGTTGTGGGGACGGCTCAAGTTTCTTGAATGTTACACAATACACAAACAAATCCAGGCGTTTTAAAAAGACTCGGAGATACATAATGTGATGCCCTGCTTATTATAATTAGACATGAACCATGGAATTCTTCTCAGATTACGAGCACAGCAAAAGTACACCGCTAATAGAAGTGCGATTCTTTGGTTTCTGACTTATAAAATCAAGCATACAGGTAACTTTAGGCCGATGCTGTAAGCTTTGTGGAGTCATGTAGTAAATGTCTCTAATCTCTCATCATATCGGGTATTTTTAAACCGCTGAAGGCAATAATGTGTTTCATAACTTTCTCAAACCATAAACAACTGTTGCAAAATCATCTTCCCTTTCACACATGTAGCAACAACACGAATGTAATAATTCAAGTATAGATGTATTATGGGTTGCCAAGATGGATGCAGTTTCGGTTTTTACTCAGGGAACCCAAAGGCTCTGAAGTTCGAATCAACCGGTCCGGCTATGTTTGATTTTTGCGCAACATCAACTTGTATTTTACTGAGCTCAAAATTGATAACAGTCAAAAAATTTTCAGATCTTGACAATAACACAACCTAGCACATTTAGCAAGCACCATCGTAACGATACAATATTTCAAAAATGGAACTAATGTAGATTCTGATGGTATTTGTGTTATCTGTGGTATCCGGCTTTGAGGAGCTATACGAAGGATTTTAAAATCGGTTTTTTTATTTTTATCGTGTTCTTGCAAAGTAAATCATGGCTTTACGGAGCTTAGTATGTGCTCGAATACTCCACTCAAACTTGGGTACTGAAATTTAGAAACTTTTGTATAGGCAGCTAATTTTCGAAATTTCAATATAACCTTTATGATAGATCATTACCATTAATATTAAATGTTAGCTTTATCGTTTAAATATTAATTGTGATATTTATTCTCTTTAGATATTTAGCCTTTTAATAAAGTATAAAATGAAATGTTTAAACTCAACGTGCTTTACGATGCGCTGTACGCTGATCCAAGTTCATTTGCCATTCCAAGTTTTTTTATTCTGTTTGTTAATGAAGAGTTTCTACAATTTATTTTTGTAATTCATTAATTTTATGTAACAAACTTGTACACCTCCAGTAATCATTGCCAAGGATTGTATTTGTTATAGCGGTTTTAAAGCGACATGCTGGCTGTTCTGTTACATGTGCGCATGATGTTTTAATAAACTGTTCTAGGTGCGTTTTGTAGTATACACTCGCGTTATAATGTCCCCACCATTTGGAACCTATTTGCAGCGCACAGTTTCAATCGCACTGTCGACAAGACACATAGCGTCTGTGACATCTTTCCTAATATATGTAAGTAGTCCCTATAATATATACGTATAGCTGGGTGTCAGTCACAACATTTAATGGTGTCCGTTGCCCTGTCTTTTATTTGACGTTTTATTAAAGCTGTGAGGAACAGCATCTATTAAAGTTTTAACTAGTCTGCAAGGCATTGTGCGAATTTAATGCCTTTTTAGCGACCTTTCAGCTTTAAAGTCGTAAACCCAAAATTATCTAAGATCTACGTATATAGAAAAATGAATTAGATCATACATGCTGACGTTCCAGGGTCTCATGTGAGGTTGGGACGGTAGCAGTAGTCCTCGGGGGAATGTGTCGGAGGTCGTCTCAGCGGCCCTCGATGTTGTTGACTTTCCTTTGCGCCCTGTTTAACCCCAATTTTGCTAAATTTTGATAACATTGTGTGCGCACCGTCGACGCGCATCGTAGGTGGAATGGGTCCGAGAACTCAGGATGATAGCCCCCCGAACTCCTGGTTCGGCATGTGTGGTGTAGATATATAAAAGTGAACGTAACGGATAATTAATGTTTGTGCCTGTGAATGTTTGTCGGTGATGGCTAACGACAGACTAATCATACCTATAACAAATCTATAATATTGTGCTCATACTCTTCTCAAAAATTTACATCGCAAAGCTATATTGTATAAATCTATGACGACTACAATAGCCGAAGGTATATGTGAGAATACACATTAGAGGAACACTTTACAGTTGTGCTTTCGTCAATGCCAGTAGATCAATTGTACCAAAATTGATGTTTGTAATGCGGCAGATGTATTCGCAGATAAGAGAACATGATCATGGATACGCTAATGTACGAACACAGATTTCTTACATGTACGTTCGTCGATTTTACACGTTATTCGTGTCATTAAATATGTGGAATCACAGGGCTATATTCGGTGTCTGCGAGTGTATAGTGTATATAATGAACAAGTGTAATCGTGATGATGCTCCGGTGAATGGAGTCAGTTAACTGCTATGACAATTCGTAACATAGTGACCGTGAACAGCAGGTCGAATCATTTATCCCAAATCCTATCCTCGTGTAAAGGGTAATATTGCGATTTATGCGAACGCGAAAATTGGTTTTGAGATACTATATAATGACTTGATACAAGAACAACCCAGGTTTATGCACGTAAAATTTTATTCAGGCATAGATATACACGGCAATTTATATTCAATGCCCCAATTTATACAATTCATTCTGCCAAAAAACCATAAGTCATGAAATTAAGCAAAAAACCTAATCGGTACCCTCAAAATTAACTTTGCGGTTTTCTGTCTCGGTATTCCTGAAAAGGATACATTTGTGATTCGTCTGGTTATGGTTGGACAGTTACAAAATATGCAATATACGCAATTGAAAAATAAGTAATCTCATGACATGCATATAATTGCAAACCAGTTTGGTGACCGAAAGTTGTTTGCTGACTATAAAGGAAGTCTGTTCTCGGTTCAAAATATAGCGGTATTTTTTCTAACAATTATACATAAAAACGGTCTGAATATCAAGCTTAGGTATGAGTTTAAATGGTAATGGCATCTGTTTATTACATTTATTTGCCAATTTCGCACTTCGCGTGTTTTTCTTTAGATATATAGCAATTTGGCAATACTGTAACCAATATAAACTGCTGAGATAGGTTTCTATGGAGAACATCGATCAACTGAGGTTTACTTTTCGACAGCTTTGCTTTTATACTTAAATTTGCAAAGTATATTTCGAACTCAATCTGTTTTATTAGCTTAGAAGAGGATCATGAATTAAACAAAAATTGTGACCATATCAAACATATACAATCCACATTACGAATGGCCGTTTAACGGCCCAATCCAAGCTGAGGGGCGTGGCATTATATCCTTAGAAAAGCACGGCTTAGTGCGGTGGGTTGGGGGCGGTAGCCTTAGATTTAGTATTTGGCTTAATATATGCTTCATATGAGGAACTTAGCTTAGGCTTAGTGTATCGAGAATGTCATAGCCTGATTACCAAACTGCATCCTTTCATTTTCAAATCCCGATCATGTAACTGTACCCAATTAGCAAATGATAAAATTAATATAGCTATGATTATTGATAAACAAGGGGTAAAGCTGATAACTCTTACCATCGTTTTACATGTATTTTTGTGATTTTGATTATTTTAATTTAAGATTATAAAATTCTATGTTTTTTCAAATTGTTGAACTATTCATGGTTTTACGAATCAACATTTTTATATACGCAAAGATATAATCATCGTTGTAATGAGAACTCTGGGTCACACCAAGCATTAATTCATCCGTTGCAGCTGCATTTGTTTGCATTGTTTTAACAGACGCGCTATAAATACGTATACGAGATTGATCAAACTCAAAACTCAATTTGATGGTTAAAAACCCTTGTTAGTCTTCCCTTCATGGGTTAGAATGTGAGTGACCAGACTAAATGCTCCTTCGACGGGCTATAATTACGTATACGAGATTGGTCAAAGTGAAAACTCAATTTGATGGTTAAAAACCCTTGTTAGTCTTCCCTTCATGGGTTAGAATGTGAGTGACCAGTATAAATGCACATTCATAAAAGCTATTTTATTAATAGTAATTCGCAAAGCACGGGGAAACGGAGCGAGTGGGCCTACTCAGCGTTTATTGACCATTTTTTCGATCTAAATTCAAGTCCATAAGCCCGCCTAAAGTACTATGTAATACTTCAATCACATCGGTACGGTCATTTTAGTCATATAATAAAACCGAAGAACTCTTTATTTTTTCAGCTAATAAACAAAAGACAAAAACATTTAAAATTTATAAATGACAAATTTTAAGAAAAATTATAATTTAAAGAGTGATTTTTATATAGTAGGACCCCAATATAGTGATATTGGACCCATATAGGATATGGACCCCAATATAGTGATATTGGACCCATATAGGATATGGACCCCAATATAGTGATATTGGACCCATATAGGATATGGACCCCAATATAGTGATATTGGACCCATATAGGATATGGACCCCAATATAGTGATATTGGACCCATATAGGATATGGACCCCAATATAGTGATATTGGACCCATATAGGATATGGACCCCAATATAGTGATATTGGACCCATATAGGATATGGACCCCAATATAGTGATATTGGACCCATATAGGATATGGACCCCAATATAGTGATATTGGACCCATATAGGATATGGACCCCAATATAGTGATATTGGACCCATATAGGATATGGACCCCAATATAGTGATATTGGACCCATATAGGATATGGACCCCAATATAGTGATATTGGACCCATATAGGATATGGACCCCAATATAGTGATATTGGACCCATATAGGATATGGACCCCAATATAGTGATATTGGACCCATATAGGATATGGACCCCAATATAGTGATATTGGACCCATATAGGATATGGACCCCAATATAGTGATATTGGACCCATATAGGATATGGACCCCAATATAGTGATATTGGACCCATATGATATTGGACTATATAGGACCCCAATATAGTGATTTTTATATAGTAGGATTTGCCTTATTTGATGTATGCCACGCCAATATAATTGCTTTTATCGTATTTATCA
Organism: Trileptium ribeirensis; assembly: GCA_030248225.1. Lineage (NCBI taxonomy): Eukaryota > Metazoa > Nematoda > Enoplea > Enoplida > Thoracostomopsidae > Trileptium > Trileptium ribeirensis. Next base: position 24,209 of record JASANE010026132.1, read on the forward strand.
ACCCTGAAAACCTATAGAGACGATTCACCTACATACATTTACATATGTTTGAAATGTGGTGAAATTTAAATATTTTTGGTGTTAAAATTTGCCAAATTTTGCACCGGCACGATCTTGCAGGAATAATAACACAGCCAACATGGTCTTAAAACCATGAAACTACCTTGTTTAACGTGGTAAATAACTCCATAATCCAATAGTTCACCCCAACCAGCGAAAAACTTGCTTTGTAAAAATTTTCAAATTTTAACTTTTTGGTAGTATTTTTTAAACGTTGGCCCATAGCTCCAAAACCACAGCTCAGACATAAAATGCATAACAGCAAAGTTGTAGCTCTCCACTTCAATTTCTCATTTCGAAGCCTGTATATTGAGATATAGGCCTCGAAAAGCAGATACCCGGATGACCAAATTTAAAAAACGTGACCTTTGAACCTTTGGGGCCCATCTTGAACCGGAAGACGTGGTCTAATGAAAGGGTACAAATAGAACGAAATTTGTGATCAAATAAAAAAATTTATGGGAATTCAACCATCCGGTGATGAATAATGAACTCCACAGACGGACTAAATAGAATTTTTTACGATTTTTGCCGCTAGCACAGGTATATATGGGAACTCCTCTCGCATCGCTCGCTCCGTTTCAAATAACAAATTGTCAGCCTTTTTTAAATTACTTATATAGCGAAACTTAATATGGTTATAATGTAATATTGTGTTGTTTAATCAACAATGATAATGTGTCTGCCAATCACACGGTCTTGGAGTAGCATCTAGTTTTTTATTACTATGGCTGCTATTGGTGTGAGTTCATTTGAATTTTGCGCATATGTTTTAATAAAATTTTATTTATAAATTAAAAATTAAAACTTATACTCATTTGAGAAAATAGTACAGAAAAATTCATTTTATCAATGAATATTAATCATTTTCTAAACATTACATGCCTGAAATCAGACGAACCTGATTCACAATATTCAGGAATGGTTTGGAATTAGTATTAAATATTCAGACCACTATATACTCAAATTACTGGTAGTAAAATATAAGATGAAATTTATTTTGACATGATAAATGCTATATTTAACTGTTACACTTAGAGATGCTACATATAAGAATCGCCAATGTGTGCGATAATTTTTGTCAGTCCATTTCATAGATATTGGGAAGCTATTATAGATACCGAAAAACAAGCACATTGAGGGCAGGTCCCGAATCCAAGCTGGAGTGGCACTTCCTCCACTCTGTCTTCCCTCGTAGTAGGAAATAAACACAGGTCATGCTTTTCGTTTAGGAATCAGCTTTTTATCTTGAGAATAAGGCTTTATTGGGTGTTGTCAACTTAACTCACCCCCGAAATATCTGTTTTATTTAGCTCGCCCCTTAACGCGTAGTTTGCTTTAACTTGCCCAAGATGTATTTCGCCTTAGCTTGCCCATCCCAGATGTTTTACCTTAACTTGTCCGCTAGATTAAAATCGTACCTGTGGTCTCGAGGATATATTGTCTAGAGTGCATGATGCGTCCTTGAAGAAGAGTTTGACACACATTTTAAGCCATTTTTGCACATTGTGGATGCCGGCATCGATTTTTGTGTCATTTTAATACAAATTTTCATTTTAATACAACTTTACAACTATGGAGACAAGTTTTCTCACATTTATAGTGTCTCCCAGCTTTCGTCCTAATCTCCTTACCCAACAATTTTTGTCACGCCTTTCCAGCTTTTGTTCAGATCTCAACAACATTGACACTAAATTCTCAAATTGAAATGTGCGTCGCTTTTATGAATGTATGTTTGGACGTGTGTTGTTATTCTTTCTAAATTTGTCACGCCTTTCCAGCTTTTGTTCAGATTTCCACCAACATTGACACTAAATTCTCACATTGAAATGTGCGTCGCTTATGAATGTATGTTTGCACGTGTGTTGTTATTCTTTCTATTTTTGTCACGCCTTTCCAGCTTTTGTTCAGATCTCCACCAACATTGACACTAAATTCTCACATTGAAATGTGCGTCGCTTATGAATGTATGTTTGCACGTGTGTTGTTATGCTTTCTATTTTTGTCACGCCTTTCCAGCTTTTGTTCAGATCTCCACCAACATTGACACTAAATTCTCACATTGAAATGTGCGTCGCTTATGTATGTATGTTTGGACGTGTGTTGTTATTCTTTCTATTTTTGTCACGCCTTTCCAGCTTTTGTTCAGATCTCCACCAACATTGACACTAAATTCTCACATTGAAATGTGCGTGGCTTATGAATGTATATTTGCACGTGTGTTGTTATTCTTTCACTTTGTGACGGCTGTTATGCAAAAGTACAATAGGTAGCTAATATACATTTCGACAGCGAATTGTGTATATACTTACGAAGATTGCAACAATATAATCCTGAGCAAGTTGCTTGCACACACACATGAGTTCGCACTACGTTTACACGACTTGCGAAACTAATTCGGGGAATAACTAGTTATGTATTGTCATTCCGAAAGTGGCATGATTCGTGCATTGTATACAATCTACTTTTCACATTATGTTTATCTTTTATAATTGGTTACAATGCACTGAACATTGGATCCCGTAATCCCAGAGAAATAATTTTTATTCTATATTTATATTTGCTTTTTAGCGATAAATAATCGCATAAATTGTCTATAAATTGCCAAATAGTTCAAATCGGTAACATGGCAAAAACTCTTTGAAGCTGTGCTTTTTGCGACTTTTCTCAATAAGTAAACGAGATATCCGCAAACTAATAGGCCTATTTCATGTAGCTTTACCAGGGCTTTCCAATCTGGGGTCTATAAGCTTATAGTTGGTGCCAAATTTCATACTTGGTGAAAAGTCGTGGGAAATGCACCTAAATGTGTGTTTTTGTTGCTTTTAGTGTCTTATATGGGGTTTTCTGGGCCAACAAGCTCATGGCGAGTGTCAAAGATATTGTGAGGCAAATGTTTTTCACACTTCTGCTTTATACTTGGTATAAAAATGAGATTTTTCTAAAGTGTCGGTTTGAATTCTTTAACCCTCTCATGCCCACTGGGTCCAAATGAACCCAACGCACATTGCGACTCGTTGTGTTTACTGAGTTTGCCGTATATCGTACGTTCGAACGTGCGTTGCTATTCGCTCGCATTGTGAGGTTCCTTAAGGAACCGAACAATAGCTCTCCGATAGCTCAGTGGTTTGCGTACACAACTTTCACCCGTACGTTTCGGGTTCGATGCCTGGCGCAGGCGTGAGTTTGTCAAACATTGCACGATACACAAATTAATTCGGGCATGAAATGTTTAACGTTCTTTTCACGAGTCAATTTAGGGTTTTATTGAATTATTAAATTAGTTTATTGTTTTTGTACTCGTTGTATGATGTTTTGTCTACTGCATATGTTGGCTATCAAAAGAGGCGGGCGTAACTATGACTCATCACTCACGGTTTATATAATGCTGCACCTCCGTAATGTGTGTAGGCTTTGTTTGTGTGTGCTTTCTACAACTGACTTCGGGGGATTGTTCTCACCACTCGAATTCTGGCTCTTAAGTGAGCTTCACTAGTTTTTATTCTATATTTATATTTGCTTTTTAGCGATAAATAATCGCATAAATTGTCTAGAAATTGCCAAATAGTTCGATCGGTAACATGGCAAAAACTCTTTGAAGCTGTGATAATTTAATGGTATATGGTAGATAACGCTACGGTGAAGAAAGAAAGAATATCTTCCCTTTTCCTAAAAAACAACAAAAATTAGGAATTTCTTTAATTTAATTTATTTTTTTCGCAAATTACACCAGGTGTTATTGCCAACGCAAAATTGCATTGATGTTTTTATTGCTTATTGCAACTTCATTAATAATAATAAAGTGGAACTATATCGTTAAGATAATAATTAGCTTTGGCGGTCTTAAATTTGCCAAACAAAGCGGCCGCCTGATTCTATAAAAATGCCAAAATTTATCAACCCGAGCAAAAGCGAAATTATTGTACATATTACCTATATACGAGAATGAACACCCATGTGATTTTTGCGTTATATTTGAATAGTTATCTTAGATAGTTCTCTTCTATAGATATTTGTATGTAGATTGTGAACTGCGTTGTGTGTTCTTACACAAATAATGATGTTTTACTGTATCGAGTTACAGAATCAATTAGCAAAAAACTGCAAGTTATATTACATTATCATTAAAAAGAAGTAATATATGCTTTAGAGCTGGCAGAACTGTCGCAGGACGTCGCAAGCTTTTCGAAAGTGAATAGGCCAAGCGAAACAAAGTTGAGAGGCCGGTCGTTTACATTCATTTTCTTATAATATAGCCTTCAGTTAATGTTTTCATGTTCGTCAGTGCGAGGGGGGAACAGACAGCTCTTGGGTCGCCCCTGAGCAGTGTGGGGTTTGAGGGTAGCCTGAAGTGTTGCACAGATATATGACGTTGAACATGCATAGGCTTTGCCAGGGACAAAGTCTGGTAGAGTCCTGGTATACAATTGGATGGGTGTAGCAATTACTAATGGACGTTGTCCGTAACTTTAACTTAAAGTAGAAGTTCCTGGTACCAATAGCCACGTAGTGGAGGGGGATTCGCGAGCACACGTATAGTGTTTGCTTTGTAAATAGTGATTTTTCTTTGAACCCGGTGTTAAACATTATTACACAAATGATACCACCTCTAAAAAGGATATCGAACTTTGAAGTATTCTGACGGTGAACATTTTTAACAACCAACTGATTCTTTAAAAAGTTTCTTGCGTCTATAAGCGAAATATCGGAAACTTTTTTGGGAAATGGTTCAATACCCTGATATACCGATATATACGGACGAATTCATGAAGTGGTTTGTTTTGAATTTAGGTTAAAAAATTTAAGGGGTGTCGTCGTGTTGAGCTGACATGATTGTGTTGAAAAATATCTCTATCAATCTCTTGCGTGAAAAAACCTAAGGCGATCATACTCATTATATTATATTGTAATAAACTGATATCGAAACGAAAACCCGTGTTATGGAAAAAGTGCTGAATTTCGTTTGGGTTTGGTCTAACATATAATAATCAAAACCAAATCCAAATGCCAGAAATTATATCTTTTACTTGAACAAAATGTTGACTATTTTCGATTTGCATAAATTCAGTATCCTAAAATGGCTGCCATATTTGCATAAGGCAATTATGTGTTAGCGAACAAACGCAATGCAGTAGTGAACTCACAAACAAATGGATCCTACAATTAAGCTCTTCGTCTTTGCATACAGAACTCGCTGAATTGTAAATTTTCGTTGTTAAAAGTATCTGTGACTTTACCTGAACTTTTGCGAATGCCTAGATTTCAAATGCAGAACTCTGTGTTCTCCAACAGTTTTACGCCGGACTTCAATTGAGCAAAAAGCGTTCCGTAATAATTTTGACAAATGACAAAATACGATAGCTGTGGTTATTTTGACTTCACTCGACCAAAATTCTATATATGCATTTGCACGGCCATCATCGCAACATCAAAATGTAAACTCCTACATTCCAAACGTTCTACTTTCAAAGTATACATACGAGTTACAAAGGTAGTGTTAACGCTGAACTCTGCTAATATTATCTGTAGCAGTAAGACATGCAATTTACTAAACAGGAGTGACATACTCTAGTATTGAACGAACGTAACATGTAAGCGCGTAGGTGAACTATGATCCGTTTTTAAAACATCAGAGAGGCGACGTATTACAAATACGATTAGTGTTAACGCTGAACTCTGTTAACGTTATCTGTAGCAGTAAGACATACAATTTACTAAACAGGAGTGACATACTCTAGTATTGAACGAACATAACATGTAACAGAGTAGTTGAACTAAGATCCGTTTTTAAAACATCAGCGAAACGACGTATTACAAATACGATTAGTGTTAACGCTGAACTCTGTTAATATTATCTGTAGCAGTAAGACATACAATTTACTAAACAGGAGTGACATACTCTCGTATTGAACGAACGTAACATGTAAGCGCGTAGGTGAACTATGATCCGTTTTTAAAACATCAGAGAGGCGACGTATTACAAATACGATTAGTGTTAACGCTGAACTCTGTTAACGTTATCTGTAGCAGTAAGACATACAATTTACTAAACAGGAGTGACATACTCTAGTATTGAACGAACATAACATGTAACAGAGTAGTTGAACTAAGATCCGTTTTTAAAACATCAGCGAAACGACGTATTACAAATACGATTAGTGTTAACGCTGAACTCTGTTAATATTATCTGTAGCAGTAAGACATACAATTTACTAAACAGGAGTGACATACTCTAGTATTGAACGAACATAACATGTAAGCGTGTAGGTGAACTAAGATCCGTTTTTAAAACATCAGCGAAACGACGTATTACAAATACGATTAGTGTTAACGCTGAACTCTGTTAATATTATCTGTAGCAGTAAGACATACAATTTACTAAACAGGAGTGACATACTCTAGTATTGAACGAACATAACATGTAAGCGTGTAGTTGAACTAAGATCCGTTTTTAAAACATCAGCGAAACGACGTATTACAAATACGATTAGTTTTAACGCTGAACTCTGCTAATATTATCTGTAGCTGTAAGACATACAATTTACTAAACAGGATTGACATACTCTCGTATTGAACGAACGTAACATGTAAGCGCGTAGGTGAACTAAGATACGTTTTTAAAACATCAGAGAAGCGACGTATTACAAATACGATTAGTGTTAACGCTGAACTCTGTTAATATTATCTGTAGCAGTAAGACATACAATTTATTAAACAGGAGTGAAATACTCTAGTATTGAACGAACATAACATGTAAGCGTGTAGGTGAACTAAGATCCGTTTTTAAAACATCAGCGAAACGACGTATTACAAATACGATTAGTTTTAACGCTGAACTCTGTTAATATTATCTGTAGCAGTAAGAGATACAATTTACTAAACAGGATTGACATACTCTAGTTTTGAACGAACATAACATGTTAGCGTGTAGGTGAACTAAGATCCGTTTTTAAAACATCAGCGAAACGACGTATTACAAATACGATTAGTGTTAACGCTGAACTCTGTTAATATTATCTGTAGCAGTAAGACATACAATTTACTAAACAGGAGTGACATACTCTAGTATTGAACGAACATAACATGTAAGCGTGTAGTTGAACTAAGATCCGTTTTTAAAACATCAGCGAAACGACGTATTACAAATACGATTAGTGTTAACGCTGAACTCTGCTAATATTATCTGTAGCTGTAAGACATACAATTTACTAAACAGGATTGACATACTCTCGTATTGAACGAACGTAACATGTAAGCGCGTAGGTGAACTAAGATACGTTTTTAAAACATCAGCGAAACGACGTATTACAAATACGATTAGTTTTAACGCTGAACTCTGTTAATATTATCGGTAGCAGTAAGAGATACAATTTATTAAACAGGATTGACATACTCTAGTTTTGAACGAACATAACATGATAACGTGTAGGTGAACTAAGATCAGTTTTTAAAACATCAGCGAAACGACGTATTGCGAACACGATAGGCTTTATTTGCTATGTTCCTGCAGTGTATTAAATTTCAAATGTTCGAGAACTGAAATTGTTCGGAAATTCAAAAATTCATAACATTAGTACTAGACATCACCACGTTTCCTCTACGCTTGGGTTTCGTATGTTCCTTTCCCAAGGTAAAGAACTTAACATGTGCTGGCCGAAATTTTAAATCCGGTTTATGTTAACCATGTTGCAATATACGCTAGCCTAGTGCTTATGTATTTTCATGTAGGGCTGCGGACTTGATGTAAGAACCCATATAGCTTCATGGCATCTGCAAAACGTTTTCACGTCATATTATTATAAACTGCACGGTACATAATTGTTTAAAAGGTGAAAAGTAATGTGCGTCCTAACATTACACTTAGGGCAACACCTGATTGCAGGCAAACACTATATAAAATTTAATCATTTCGTTTGACATTGACGATCATCTGACGAAAGCATTAATATTTGAAAATTGATGTCTTAAACTACTTAATTGGAACAAGAGTTGACGATATCTTGATAAGAGTATGACACTTCTCGTTATCACCATATCTTGATAAGAGTATGACACTTCTCGTTATCACCATATCTTGATAAGAGTATGACACTTCTCGTTATCACCATATAAACACGTCGGACATGACGCCGTCTATTTTCAGGTTACGCCCTCAGTTTTGAGGCTTTTTTGAGGAATAAATATACCATAGACAGAAATATATTCAGACCCCCCCCCCAAAGTTTTAAAGAGGTCATTTGAAACAAAACTTTACTCGACCCCCATAACTAAGAGGGTAGACGGAAAAATTTTTTAAAATAACCCTCTTTTTCCTGACTTCTGTTTATGACCCTAAACTTGATATTTTAAACATCTAATACAATCAATTGAACATGACACGCCAGAGTTTCACCTTAAATACGGTTCCACACATCCGAGACGTTTGCCGCACGCCAATTTCGATTGATTAGCGAGTTTCGAATATTAAAAATTTATTCCAATATGACCGCAGTTTAGAGTGTGCAATGAAGCCAAAGGTTATAATGTACAGCATGAGAAAATGTGAAAACAACGGCTGTAACAAAAAATGATGCCTCAAACACATTTAATTATGCTATTTCAGACGTTTAGGCAATTACAGTGAGTTCGAAACTTAGGCATTGGCTTACCAATTCTAGGTTACCGTGGTAACATGATACAATGTTAAATACATTAAAATATGATGACGTGATGGCTAAATATACGACAAGGTACTAATATATGACCAAACATAGTAAAGCTGCAGATGAATCAATAAATGGAGTTGCACTGGTCTGGTGACCCCGACACATCTACAGTATGTTTTAAACATAAAAAAATGCAGCAACGCCTGTCACAAATATCATAAACACAAGGAGGCAATGCGTAACGCATAATATTCATTTTACCCTCGAAACACATGTTCCATGTTTTAAACATAAAAAAGCAGCAACGCCTATCACAAATATCATAAACACAAGGAGGCAATGCGTAACGCATAATATTCATTTTACCCTCGAAACACATGTTCCAAAGTCCACCAATTTTAAAGATATTTATTTCATAGTGTATTCAAGGTCCGTCGTTTTAGTGCGATAGATGGTTGGTGGAGGAGGTCCTGGGTAGTAGGAAAGAGGGTAAATTTTTGAAATTTTTAGGAATACAACAACTTTCATAATTATCCAAAAAAATTTCCTAATTTTTGCCAATTTATGGTAAAATTTTCCTAATTTCTTCTATTTTTGTCAATTTTACACCCCAAATTTTGCAATTTTCACCTCAGTTTTCCGTGTAGTTGCTAAAATTGCCCGAGCACTTTCGGCCAGCTGAGGGAGGGGGTGAGCCTTCATGTGTGGGTGGATATGGCTTGTTGGGTCCGACCCTTAGGGAGCAACACATCCTAATGCGACTTAATGCGACCTAATTCGAGTTTGTATCACACAAAGGTATATCTTCTAGATAAACATTTTAAATCTCAAGTTGATTTGTCAATCGTTCAAAGGTGTCGGAGAGTGAAATGGACGTCAAGAATTAAAACCTGATTACGTTGCTGCAAGCAGCATACGTAAACAACTGAGCTATCTTGGAGCTGTTGCTCGGTTTCTTAAGGAATCCCAAAAAGTGAAACAATTTACAGCTCACGTACGAGCGAACATTACGCGACACGTTTTTAGTTAACACCACGTGTCTGTGGGGCCGCTACAGCTTAGTCTCACTGGATATTAGTGACTTTAGGCCTCGTGTACCAACAGCGACATATATACCATCTACACTTCATCGATGGTCATCAATACAGTTGGAGTAACTAAAGACGTTGCGTTTTTGTAGTGGATATTAGTGACTTTAGGCCTCGTGTACCAACAAAGACATACCATCTACACTTCATCGATTGTCATCAATACAGTTTGATTAATTAAAGACATTGCGTTTTTGTAGTGGATATTAGTGACTTTAGGCCTCGTGTACCAACAGCGACATGCCATCTACACTTCATCGATGATCATCAATACAGTTTGTTTAACTAAAGACATTGCGTTTTTGTAGTTGATTTCGTGTGCTTGCGTCAGACAGTGTTTTAATGTTTTATAGAATCAATTTTGACTAAAAATCAATTTTATATTCACACTACCGTTATTGTACGTACTACGTCCGCATTCAGTAAATAGCATATCAATTATCCATATATGATATGGCGTGTGAAAAAACATTTAACGTTGATCGTTTTCTGACCGATATTGGTGAGTTGTATTATAGTCGTAAAATCAAGAGTTCTTGATTAACCCTTGCAGAAGAGTTTGAGACTCATGCCACACAACATTATATAGGTTGTTACATATCGGAAACCATTTTTTGTTAATTGTCCCACTTTTTAGGGTGGGTGAGAGACAGTTTTTCCACTTTGATCATACCCCCAACTTTTGTTCTGTCCCAAATTTGATTTTTACTTTTTTGTTCGAATTTGAAAGAAAAGTTTGGTTTAGGGAACCGAACCAAAGTTGGCGGTAGACGAAACAAATATTGGAAAATCGTGGCGAAAGTTGGGGGTTGGGTGGCAAGGACAGGACAATAGTGGGAAACTTGTCCGCCGCCTTCCTTTCCCAGAAGTGGGTCAAATAACGGAAAAACCAGAGTCATCCCAGTACGCGTACGGCATGAGTGTTGCACATGGTTCACCATGAACTCTTAGTAAAATACATTAACTAGAGTCAGTGCTATGATGAACTTGTGATAGGATGATTTTTTAAAAGTACGGCAAAATTAAAAAGTTTATTTAATACACCTGAATATCACAGGTGGCTTCATATATATTTTAACTAGTGTCTTTAGCATCTAAATTTAAAAATTTAACTTTAGATAAATATTTTTGTAGCAAACTGCCATTATTACCTCAAAGATCTAAGATTGACTATTACAGCTTTTTGCTGCATTGTCAAATTGAAATGTTTTTCAAACCATATAGTTCGAGTACTATTACAACAAATTTTGCCTAATTGTTTTCAAAAGCCTTGTAACGACGACACTCTGATTGGTAGAATATGCCTGTATCTTCAAATATTGGTATGTAAATATATATACTAAGCGACTCGGTCGTCGAATTCCCAGCTACCGTAAAGAAATTGCAATTCAATCAGTATTTGAAATATACACAAAAGGTAGATAAAATAAGAGATTTGGACACCTAACTATGCAATAAAAACTGACATAGTATTAATCGACATAAGATTGATGAGAAAACAATTCAGATTACCATTTGAATCTTATATTTAGCTTTTAGATATAGCAAAAAGTAGTAAAGTATACAATCCAAGTGCTATGTCATTGCTACAAAATAGTACTCATTATAGGTTATTAGTTTTTTTATAAAACTGCAAATTTTTACATTGCAAAAAAATGTGTATTTTGCCGAATATAGACCAAACGGTGTTTAGGAAAAGTTTTGAGAACTTTCTATTATTTAAGGCAAATTTGGTCGTTATCAAATGCGAATCTATTTATTGGTACCGATTGTTTGGGCGACACTAGCGATACAATTGTATATTGCAACGTTTCAAATATTGCCGGTTCCGCATCGATGTGTATTTGATCGTCGTGTTTTTAATGGCTCATTTGTCAATGATGCCAATGACGAATTATATGGCACGTCGTCGTACAATAATTGGACCAAAGTAGTCACAAATTTGAACCATATAATTGCTGGACAAGATGGTGACGGTGGCGTTATTGTCGACAACAAACAATGCTCGATAAGTATCGATGATTTGACGAATACGACTGTTCATCTGACCGAAATTGAATGTTATCAAAATGATACTTATGTCGTTTTTGATACGAACAGTGGTAATACTCTTGTGTCGGAGGTAATAATATACATTGTTTGTTTTTGGTGTTTTTTAAATATTGCTTTTATGATATTCTACAGGGTTCAGTTATACTGAAACCTTAAGACTTATTGACATTGCGTCAATCCTATCCAATTCATATCCGATTCGATTCTATTCAGCAGTGTTCAGTTATACTGAAACCTTAAGACATATTCTCACTGCGTCAATCCGATCCAATTCAGATCCGATTCGATTCTATTCAGCAGTGTTCAGTTATACTGAATCCTTAAGACGCATTCACATTGCGTCAATCCGATCCAATTCAGATCCGATTCGATTCTATTCAGCAGTGTTCAGTTATACTGAAACCCTAAGACGTATTCACATTGCGTCCAATCCGATCCAAGTCAGATCCGATTCGATTCTATTCAGCAGTGCTCAGTTATACTGAATCCTTAAGATGTATTCACATTGCGTCAATCCGATCCAATGCAGATCCGATTCGATTCTATTCGGCAGTGTTCAGCTATACTGAAACCTTAAGACGTATTCACATTGCGTCAATCCGATCCAATTCAGATCCGATTCGATTCTATTCAGCAGTGTTCAGTTATACTGAATCCTTAAGACGTATTCACATTGCGTCAATCCGATCCAATTCAGATCCGATTCGATTCTATTCAGCAGTGTTCAGTTATACTGAAACCTTAAGACGTATTCGCATTGCGTCCAATCCGATCCAAGTCAGATCCGATTCGATTCTATTCAGCAGTGCTCAGTTATACTGAATCTTTAAAATGTATTCACATTGCGTCAATCCGATCCAATGCAGATCAGATTCGATTCTATTCAGCAGTGTTCAGCTATACTGAAACCTTAAGACGTATTCACATTGCGTCAATCCGATCCAATTCAGATCCGATTCGATTCTATTCAGCAGTGTTCAGTTATACTGAATCCTTAAGACGTATTCACATTGCGTCCAATCCGATCCGATTCAAATCCGATTCGATTCTATTCAGCAGTGTTCAGTTATACTGAATCCTTAAGACGTATTCACATTGCGTCAGTCGGATCCAATTCAAATCCGATTCGATTGTAGTCATCAGTGCTCAGTTATACTGAAACCTTGAGAATATTAACATTGCGTCCAATCCGATCTAATTCAGATCCGATTCGATTCTATTCAGCAGTGCTCAGTTATACTGAACCCTTAAGACCTATTCACGTTGCATCTAATCCGATTCGATTCAGATCCGATTCGATTCGAGAAAAGATGCACAAAGTTATTGATTCTGATTTGGATCAGAACGGGATGGTATAGTATAACATATATATACGGTGGACATAAAGTTCGGTCGTATCGGATCGGATGAAATGCGAACCCAAATCCGATCGGGTCAGATCGGATCAGATGGCTTGGGCCGGACACATTGCGAACACGACTTTAAGTATCATCAATGAGACGAAATTCCAACTGCTGGTATTATTTATTATGTTATACGAGCATCTCAGACCGCACACTGCTATGCCTAGCTGTGTGATTATAATGCTTTTTCAATTTCGCCAAATATTAAAAGCAGTGAAGTATTGAGTTTCAGTTATCAATGCCTTTAAATTTTTACACCGGCTTCTAAATCTAAATAATTTGTGTTGTCTCTGTTTGAAATAGGTGATTTAGATTTTTAAGTATATATCGCATGTACGTTTTACTGATGATCAAAATTGGTATGGTAACTCGTGTTTATATTTGTACTGAAATGGACTTTGTTCGTTTTAGGCTGATTTGTAGCCTAGTTCTGGAAAGAACGTTGCGCTGGGAAACAGTTGCGTTCGCGCTGACTAAAGCTTTGTTTTTAACTACCTGCGGTTTATGTCAACAAATGCACAAAATCTGTTGCTTGTAGTTTGATAATATATCTTTTTTATAGAAAATGCAAAAACGCAATTATTATTTTTAGTTTGAGGTGGTTTAAGCGTATCAAAACGAGCACTGTTATAAACGACAACATCGATGTACATGTTTAGTATTATGGAAACGAAAATATATTTAGTTTGAGTTTGGTTTGCAGCGTAATCGAAACGAGCTCTACAATCAACGATAACATCGATACACAGGTTTGGCATTAGAGAAAATGCAATTATTAATTTTAGTTTGAGCTGGTTTGCAGTGTATCGAAACGAGCTCTACTATCAACGACAACATCGATGTACATGTTTGGCATTATGTTCGGCTCGCTTATACTTACACCGTTATCAGATGCATTTGGACGGCGACGTACTTTTTTACTAGTATTGTGGGCTCAAGTTCCGGTTTTCCTGTCGGTCGCTTTTGCCTACAATATCAACGTTTTAATGGCGCTCAAATTTTTGTCCGGATTTCTTCATGCTGTAGGTCTCCAGGGTTTTTATAGATATATATCAAATAGATTTTGCTAATATTGCGTTCACACCTTCAAACTTTAAGCACAATGTTTGACTAGATTTTCATCAAAATTTGTAGGCGTTTTTTTGGATTTTTGGTACATTTGGATGTATCAGCTTCAAACGTTTAGTTTAGCTCTTCAGCTTCAAATGTTTAGCGTATTATTTTAAGCAATCAGTAACAATAAGTGCATATTGAAAAATTTTGAGCTCAAAATTTAAGGAAGCATTTGTGAATAAGTATGAATCATCGCGATTTTTCATTTTTTTGGATTGCAAACAACGCTCAAATTTTGATAAAAATTTGATCGAATTTTGAACCCAATTTTTGGGCTAAAAATTTTAGCTTGCGAACGCACCTTACATTGTCGCAGATACATACTGCGTATCTTTACGTCGAAATTTTCGCATTTTTTCACAGCCTAACAAATTAAACGACGTTCGATATTCTGTGTGCTACAAAACAAACTGCATTTGCGAACAGTATAGAGACATGAATTGCCTTCACTGCTTAGCCTGACACTGAATGAAAAATAAAATTAAATAATGTCTTGGCATCCCAGCCATCATTGACTTATACTAGTTTCTCATTTTAAGTCTTTAAATTCAACGCATTCACAAATAGGTGGTGCACTGCATTAATATTCATTTGTCAACTGTAAAGTTATGCGAAACTCCGAACTATTTTACATTGCAGTTTCTATTACAACATAGCAAATACTTAGTCTATCTCAACCAGCTTCGAGGAACAGCTAACATTTTAGAACTATGCCTGCTGCGACGATAACTGGATCGCTTCTAAGAGAAATGTTTACAACATTCTGGCTTTTAAATCAAATACTTCAATTTACTTGAAATTTTCTGTTTTAGATTAAATACAGTAGGATAAATTCAAGACTTTTTCCGCGCTTTAAATTCAATTGATAAGGGATATTTAAAGGTTGGCTTCTAAATTAGTCAGATATAAACACAGTGAGGGCAGTGCCATACAGCTTACTGTATTATAAAACTCGAAATAAGGTGCCGCAAAAATGTCAGATTAAAACAAGCTTAATTTGCGGCAAACAATAGTCGCCAGTACACTATTTTTGTATGTAAAACCAAATCATGAAGTTACTCCACATTCTAAACTACCCAATTTTTACACTATTATTCGCACATATTTGCGTATATAATATTGCGGATATAATATAGATTAAAGTTATTTATTTTGGTAAACGAAGTAGTTTTAAAATCGTGCGTGTACTATAAGAAAGGCTACGTTTCGTGATACTAAGCATTAAACAAAATGTCTAACATTATGGTAAACGAAGTAGTTTTAAAATCGTGCGTATGCTAAAGAAAGGCTACGTTTCGTGATACTAAACATTAAACAAAATGTCTAACATTATGGTAAACCAAGTAGTTTTAAAATCGTGCGTGTACTATAAGAAAGGCTACGTTTCGTGATACCAAACATTAAACAAAATGTCTAACATTATGGTAAACCAATTAGTTTTAAAATCGTGCGTGTACTATAAGAAAGGCTACGTTTCGTGATACCAAACATTAAACAAAATGTCTAACATTATGGTAAACCAAGTAGTTTTAAAATCGTGCGTGTACTATAAGAAAGGCTACGTTTCGTGATACCAAACATTAAACAAAATGTCTAACATTATGGTAAACCAAGTAGTTTTAAAATCGTGCGTGTACTATAAGAAAGGCTACGTTTCGTGATACCAAACATTAAACAAAATGTCTAACATTATGGTAAACCAAGTAGTTTTAAAATCGTGCGTGTACTATAAGAAAGGCTACGTTTCGTGATACCAAACATTAAACAAAATGTCTAACATTATGGTAAACCAAGTAGTTTTAAAATCGTGCGTGTACTATAAGAAAGGCTACGTTTCGTGATACCAAACATTAGACAAAATGTCTAACATTATGGTAAACCAAGTAGTTTTAAAATCGTGCGTGTACTATAAGAAAGGCTACGTTTCGTGATACCAAACATTAAACAAAATGTCTAACATTATGGTAAACCAAGTAGTTTTAAAATCGTGCGTGTACTATAAGAAAGGCTACGTTTCGTGGTACCAAACATTAAACAAAATGTCTAACATTATGGTAAACCAAGTAGTTTTAAAATCGTGCGTGTACTATAAGAAAGGCTACGTTTCGTGATACCAAACATTAAACAAAATGTCTAACATTATGGTAAACCAAGTAGTTTTAAAATCGTGCGTGTACTATAAGAAAGGCTACGTTTCGTGATACCAAACATTAAACAAAATGTCTAACATTATGGTAAACCAAGTAGTTTTAAAATCGTGCGTGTACTATAAGAAAGGCTACGTTTCGTGATACCAAACATTAAACAAAATGTCTAACATTATGGTAAACCAAGTAGTTTTAAAATCGTGCGTGTACTATAAGAAAGGCTACGTTTCGTGATACCAAACATTAAACAAAATGTCTAACATTATGGTAAACCAAGTAGTTTTAAAATCGTGCGTGTACTATAAGAAAGGCTACGTTTCGTGATACCAAACATTAAACAAAATGTCTAACATTATGGTAAACCAAGTAGTTTTAAAATCGTGCGTGTACTATAAGAAAGGCTACGTTTCGTGATACCAAACATTAAACAAAATGTCTAACATTATGGTAAACCAAGTAGTTTTAAAATCGTGCGTGTACTATAAGAAAGGCTACGTTTCGTGATACCAAACATTAAACAAAATGTCTAACATTATGGTAAACCAAGTAGTTTTAAAATGCTGTGTGTGCTAAGTAAAGGCTACGTGTCGTGATACTAAACATTAAACAAAATGTATAATATTATGGGAAACGAAGTTTTAAAATCATGGTTGTACTAAGGCGTTCCGTGATACTAAACATTAAACAAAATGTTCAATATTATGATAAATTAAGTACTTTTAAAATCCTGCGTGTGCTAAGTGAAGGCTACGTGTCGTGATACTAAACATTAAACAAAATGTATAATATTATGGGAAACGAAGTTTTAAAATCATGGTTGTACTAAGGCGTTCCGTGATACTAAACATTAAACAAAATGTTCAATATTATGATAAATGAAGTACTTTTAAAATCCTGCGTGTGCTAACTGAAGGCTACGTGTCGTGATACTAAACATTAAACAAAATGTATAATATTATGGGAAACGAAGTTTTAAAATCATGGTTGTACTAAGGCGTTCCGTGATACTAAACATTAAACAAAATGTTCAATATTGTGATAAATGAAGTACTTTTAAAATCCTGCGTGTGCTAAGTGAAGGCTACGTGTCGTGATACTAAACATTAAACAAAATGTATAGTATTATGGGAAACGAAGTTTCAAAATCATGGTTGTACTAAGGCGTTCCGTGATACTAAACATTAAACAAAATGTTCAATATTATGATAAATGAAGTACTTTTAAAATCCTGCGTGTGCTAAGTGAAGGCTACGTGTCGTGATACTAAACATTAAACAAAATGTATAATATTATGGGAAACGAAGTTTTAAAATCATGGTTGTACTAAGGCGTTCCGTGATACTAAACATTAAACAAAATGTTCAATATTATGATAAATGAAGTACTTTCAATATCGTGCGTGTACTATATGAAGACTACGTGTCCTGATACTAAACATTAAACATAATGTATAATATTATGGTAATTTTTCTCTCTGGTTATTGCATTTATTCAAAAATTAGTACCGGTATTGAAGTAAATTTTCTCTGCTTGTAGGGAGCATTACTGATATCGTGGGTGGTCGTATGCGAAATCACAACTACTGATTTGCGAAGTTCGGTGGTACTAATCTTTGGTACTTATTGGGTAATCGGAACTTTGGTCCTGGCAGTTCTTGCCTATTTTTTGCCTGACTGGAGACATCTACAAATTGCCGGTGCTGTTCCTAACTGCATCTTTTTTGCATATTTCTGGTATGGCTAGAGTGTAGTTATCATATTTCATCAAACGATAGTTTGTAAATGAACAAAATATTGAGTTTTTTTCAATTCAACAACAAGTTTCGCAAAACAGTATAGCATAATGGTGATTTAATAGGTCTGCTTTTACTATAAGATTTATATGATTATATTATCAAAACTATACGAGATGGTGAATGTTACTCTTCGGTGAGATCATGCAAAATTCCGGCATGCCAAGTTTGTATTTTTCGTATGCCTGCCTAAAAACGGGTTACTGGAACCAAGAGTGCATTAGTGAAGAGTATGAGAATTCTTTACACTCTAATGTAAACACTTGTTGGATGACAGGTGTTTTCGGCCTGACCATCTCTCATTTCTTCGGGAGTCGTCATGCACAAAACCCCACGTTTTGTGGCAGGGTAGCTTGGATCTTTGTTATGTTGTAAGAAGGGGTAGGTCGGACCCCACCGGTTTTGAATGAGGCGTTTGTTGAACCAATGCTGCTTATAAACCGACCCCCTCAAAACTGGAGGCCGCCCTGCTACCTCCCACTCCCCGCTCCCCATGTGCAGGGTTCGAGAACCCCCCCCCCCCGAAAAACGCGGGGTTTATGCATGACGGCCCCCTCAGCAATGAGGTAGGTTCAGGTATAGAATGCTCGTTTCATCCAATACGGGTGTACATTAAAGTACAGGAAAGTGTCATACTCTTTTCTAATGCACTCTTGCTGGAACTAACTCATCTATTGCTGATTAGTTTTGGTCAACGGTAGTGAAAACCGTCGGCTGGCCCATAACAATTTTCTGCCGTTGCCATTGGTGGAAGACGTTGGTCAGCAGTTATGGGCCGTAACGCGGTCGACCATGGTTTATAGCTTTACTGCATAGGTGTAGAAGGTGTCGGCTTACACGTGAGTAGCCTGTCGGCGGGGAGGCGGAGCGGAGGTCGTCGGGGATAGGGGTAGACCGCCGACGAAATTTTTGCAGTTTTATCCAATTTTGAAAATATTACACCAATTTTTGACGATTTTACCATAATTTTTGCTAATTTTTTGTAAAAGTTTTGGCCTCATTTCAGTAAGTTTTTTTGAAGGGTGTGGAGCCTTCATGGTGCGGGTTAATATGGCGGGCGTAACTTCCCGTATCAATGGGTTTGGTGCTGTATAGCAAGTGAGGTAAACCACACTACTATAACTTTTCGATGTATATATAAGCGCCCATAACCAACGTGAAAAGATTTTGTACCGTATAGTTCCATATTATTTAGCCAATAAGCACCTATATTTAATGACAGACATCAAAGCTGGCCATCGCCCATTAGTTAATATAGCACACACTGGCTATAGTCTGCCTATGCGTAATATCAATGAACCATATACCAATATCAATATAATGGTCGACAATAACCAATGACACTAGAGCAGAAATAATTACCACCGGTTATTGCTAATCCTGCTCTAATCTCGTCGGTTATCGGTGACCTGATAGCCGGTACCACATAAGAGACCTACGAATGTATATCGTCACAAATGCATCTCATAATTCGTATTCCAATTTAGGCAGGTTGCACAAATGTATAATTGAATTTTATCCTATAGCCAGGTATTATCGTGTTGTTATTCCATAGCTAAATAAGCCATACATTAAAATTTTTAAGCTTGTTTAGACAAGAACTTTATTTAACGAGCCGAAACGAGTCTAGAACTGTATGTATCTATCATTTGTCTGCTTTAGTTCGGCTTTTCGGCTAACGTCAAAGTAGGACCGCTGTACTCAGCTGGGCACTAAAATTGACAAATTGACAAATGAAAGCGATAACCATACATTAAAATTTTTTTAAGCTTGTTTAGACAAGAACTTTATTTAACGAGCCGAAACGAGTCTAGAACTGTATGTATCTATCATTTGTCTGCTTTAGTTCGGCTTTTCGGCTAACGTCAAAGTAGGACCGCTGTACTCAGCTGGGCACTAAAATTGACAAATTGACAAATGAAAGCGATAACCATACATTAAAATTTTTTTAAGCTTGTTTAGACAAGAACTTTATTTAACGAGCCGAAACGAGTCTACAACTGTCTATGTATCTATCATTTGTCTGCTTTAGTTCGGCTTTTCGGCTAACGTCAAAGTAGGACCGCTGTACTCAGCTGGGCACTAAAATTGACAAGTTGACAAATGAAAGCGATAACCATACATTAAAATTTTTTTAAGCTTGTTTAGACAAGAACTTTATTTAACGAGCCGAAACGAGTCTACAACTGTCTATGTATCTATCATTTGTCTGCTTTAGTTCGGCTTTTCGGCTAACGTCAAAGTAGGACCGCTGTACTCAGCTGGGCACTAAAATTGACAAATAGTCATGAAAGCGATACCACAACACTAAACAATTATTCTTCGACCATCTGTGTGTATCAATGTGATAAATTATTTGCGTTTTATATACTTTGACTCATACCGAAATTTCCTTGGTTAATGTCGAAGGCTAACAGTCGCGCTCAAGCTCGAAACTGAAATATTAAACGATAGCTATTCTCTTAAAACACTAAACAGTTCTGCGTTGCTATGCCTATTAATGAACAATGTGTATAAGTTTGATGAATTTTTTGCGTTATATATTTAGGCTCGTACCTGAATCGCTTTCTTGGCTTGCGTCAAAGCCGAACCGCCGTGTTCAGCTCGAGACTGAAGTTTTGAACGCTGCTAAATGCAACAGAAAGGCCGGTCTCGTTACAGCAAACAGCTACTATGAAACTAAAGATGTCGACAGCGATGCTTCAGCCAATTTGACAACGCGTCAGAAACTCAAATTATTCTTTCGAGCAACACTGCTCGTTGCTTATTGCTCAATTATGTGCTATTTGTGGTTAGTCGAATATATATTTTAGAGTTGTTTATTAAAATCTATATGTCGAATTGTTTCATGTATATCAAAGAGTTTTAGTAACCTTCAGTATATTTTAAATAGCTACTATGAAACCAAAGATGCCGACAGCGATGCTTCAGCCAATTTAACAACGCGTCAGAAACTCAAATTATTCTTTCGAGCAACACTGCTCGTTGTTTATTGCTCAATTATGTGCTATTTGTGGTTAGTCGAATATATATTTTAGAGTTGGTTATTAAAATCTATATGTCGAATTGTTTCATGTATATCAAAGAGTTTTAGTAAGCTTCAGTATATCTTTAATACCCGAAGTATTTTGCACATGGCGCAGTTAAAAAACTCAAAATGGCGCCGGGAATGGAACCTGTATACTAGTGTAAGCAGCATGCACAAAGCACTGAGCTACTTATGTGCTGTTGCTCAATTCCAAGCTTCAAGATATCTCGCAAAGTGAACGGATAACAACGCACATTGTTAACATTCTGCCAAAACGCCAAACTTAAATAAGCACCGTGTCCCAATATGTGGTTTTGCCATTTGGCATTAAAGGGTTAGCGATTTGGTAAAATATAATTAATAAATATGATCACAAAACGAAGCACCGCGTCACAATATGTGCTTTTGCCATTTGGCATTAAAGGGTTAGCGATTTCGTAAAATATAATTAATAAATATGATCACAAAACGAAGCACCGCGTCACAATATGTGCTTTTGCCATTTGGCATTAAAGGGTTAGCGATTTCGTAAAATACAATTAATAAATATGATGATAAAACGTTCAGTAGTAAATTAGCTTCGATGTGAAATATTACAACCATTTAACATAAATTATAATCAAAATCGTTGGATTTACCCTACCGGACTAGTAAAGACTAGTGAAGCTCGCTTGCGAGCCAGAATTCGAGTGGTGAGAACAATCCCCCGAAGCAGAAGTGTGAAAAATATTTGCCACACAATATTTTCGACACTCGCAATGAGCTTGTCGGCCCAGAAAACCCCATATCCTACACTAAAACCAACAATAAACACACATTCAGTTGCTTTTCCCACGACTTCTCACCAAAAATTGCAAAAACGTTATTTTTATGCCAAGTATGAGCCAGAAGTGTAAAAAATATTTGCCCAACAATGTTTTAACACTTGCAATGAGTTTATCTGCCCGGAAAATCCCATATAAGACACTAAAAGCAACAAAAAACACACATTTAGGTGCATTTCCCACGCTTTTCACCAAATATGAAATTTGGCGCTAACTATAAGCTTATAGACTCCAGATTGGGAAGCAGTTGAAAAATTTTTTTATATATCATTGGAAAGCCCAGGTAAAGCTACATGGAATAGGCCTATTAGTTTGCGGATATCTCGTGTACTTATTGAGAAAAGTCGCAAAAACTAGAGGAGATGCCCAAAAAATGCGCCAAAATGACGTCATTTTGCCCCGTAACTTTTCTCACGGCAAAAAAATTCAAAAATGGGGCTCCGTCACTACACCTAAATCGACCATTGCGGTTCGACGTGCATCAAAATCCGTCCAACCGTTATCAAGATCCAGGTGCGACACACAGACACACACAGAGACACACAGACAGGACCTCCTCAACCCCCCTCCAGAGCCAACATTGAAAATTCTCGTTCCACTCGCTCGCTTCGCGAATTCAATAATTTTGCACTAAAGAAAAGGTGATTGAAGCTGTCTCTTTATTTGCATTCAGTACGTGCACTATTTCTGTCGAATCAGCCTATGCCGCTTAATAAGTCTTTTAACTATATCATTTTATAATTTTGCACTAAATAAAAGGTGATTGAAGACGTCTCTTTGTTTACATTCAGTACGTGCACAATTTCTGTCGAATCAGTCTATGCCGCTTAATAAGTCTTTTAACTATATCATTCTATAATTTTGCACTAAATAAAAGGTGATTGAAGACGTCTCTTTGTTTACATTCAGTACGTGCACAATTTCTGTCGAATCAGTCTATGCCGCTTAATAAGTCTTTTAACTATATCATTCTATAATTTTGCACTAAAGAAAAGGTGATTGAAGACGTCTCTTTGTTTACATTCAGTACGTGCACAATTTCTGTCGAATTAGTCTATGCCGCTTAATAAGTCTTTTAACTAGCAAAATTATATAATCTTAGGTCACAAATGTGAATAAGAACAACAAACAACTGTTCATAGTCTTAACAGCCGGTAAAACTGGTAAATTTTTCTTCAAAAATCTTTAACCGGTTACTTGGCACCTGGTTCACCATTCTGTAAAAAGTTTTAAAGAGCTTGAACCAGGTAAACAGAGGATTGCAAATTTTGCCCGGGAGGTATAAAATATGAGTATCAACTAATTCGCCCGTTCGGGTAGATTCTAATATTAAACCCTGTTAAAACTGCATTTGATTTATTCGATGAATATTGTCTATTTATTGACTTATAATTATTTATTATTTATTGACTTATATTAAATTATGCCATTTATTACATTAAATTATGCCATTTATTCACTTATATTAAACCCTGCTAAAACTGCATTTGATTTATTCGATGATTATTGTCCATTTATTGACTTATAATTATTAATTATTTATTGACTTATATTAAATTATGTCATTTATTACATTAAATTATGCCATTTATTCACTTATATTAAACCCTGTTAAAACTGCATTTGATTTATTCGATGATTATTGGCCATTTATTGACTTATAATTATTTATTATTTATCGACTTATATTAAATTATGTCATTTATTACATTAAATTATGCCATTTATTCACTTATATTAAACCCTGTTAAAACTGCATTTGATTTATTCAATGATTATTGGCCATTTATTGACTTATAATTATTTATTTTTTATTGACTTATAATAAATTATGTCATTTATTACATTAAATTATGCCATTTATTCACTTATATTAAACCCTGCTAAAACTGCATTGATTTATTCGATGATTATTGTCTATTTATTGACTTATAATTATTTATTATTTATTGACTTATATTAAATTATGCCATTTATTACATTAATTTATGCCATTTATTCACTTATATTAAACCCTGCTAAAAGTGCATTTGATTTATTCGATGATTATTGTCCATTTATTGACTTATAATGATTTATTATTTATTGACTTATATTAAATTATGCCATTTATTATCCCTGTTTTCATTCCAATGTGAACGATTCGTTGTTTCCAAATGTATTTACGAAATGTTAGCTCGTATTCTTATATCCTGAACTGCCGTAACCGCTTTAGTAGTTTGGCTATTTAGAGCTAGATTCTGAGCTTGTAATCGGCATAGACAAATATTTTTTGTTTGAATATACTTTTTTAGGTTTACCAACTGCAGTAACCGCTTTAGTAGTTTGACTAAGTGGAACTTGATTCAAACCATTTCGCATGTAGAGCTAGAGCATCAGCTTGTAATCGGCATAGACAAATATTTTTTGTTTGTATATACTTTTTTAGGTTTACCAACTACCGTAACTACTTTAGTAATTTGACTACGTGGAACTTGATTCAAACCACTTCGCATGTAGAACTAGAGCATGAGCTTGCAATCAGCATAGAGAAATAATTTTTGTTTATATATACTTATTTTTAGGTGTACCAACTGCCGAAACTGCTTTAGTAGTTTGACTATATGGAACTTGATTCAAACCACTTCGCATGTAGAGCTGGAGAATGAGCTTGTAATCGGCATAGACAAATATTTTTTGTTTGTATATACTTATTTTTAGGTTTACCAACTGCCGTAACTACTTTAGTAGTTTGACTATGTGGAACTTGATTCAAAGCACTTCGCATGTAGAGCTGGAGCATGAGCTTGTAATCGGCATAGACAAATATTTTTTGTTTGTATATACTACTTTTTAGGTTTACCAACCACCGAAACTGCTTTAGTAGTTTGACTATGTAGAACTTGATTCAAACCACTTCGCATGTAGAGCTGGAGCATGAGCTTGTAATCGGCATAGACAAATATTTTTTGTTTGTATATACTTTTTTAGGTTTACCAACTGCAGTAACTGCTTTAGTAGTTTGACTATTTGGAATTTGATTCAAACCACTTCGCATGTAGAGCTGAAGCATGAGCTTGTAATCGGCATAGACAAATATTTTTTGTTTGTATATACTTATTTTTAGGTTTACCAACCACCGAAACTGCTTTAGTAGTTTGACTATGTGGAACTTGATTCAAACCACTTCGCATGTAGAGCTGGAGCATGAGCTTGTAATCGGCATAGACAAATATTTTTTGTTTGTATATACTTTTCAGGTTTACCAACCACCGAAACTGCTTTAGTAGTTTGACTATATGGAACTTGATTCAAACCACTTCGCATGTAGAGCTGGAGAATGAGCTTGTAATCGGCATAGACAAATATTTTTTGTTTGTATATACTTATTTTTAGGTTTACCAACTGCAGTAACTGCTTTAGTAGTTTGACTATATGGAACTTGATTCAAACCACTTCGCATGTAGACCTGGAGAATGAGCTTGTAATCGGCATAGACAAATATTTTTTGTTTGTATATACTTATTTTTAGGTTTACCAACTGCAGTAACTGCTTTAGTAGTTTGACTATGTGAAATTTGATTCAAACCACTTCGCATGTAGAGCTGGAGCATGAGCTTGTAATCGGCATAGACAAATATTTTTTGTTTGTATATACTACTTTTTAGGTTTACCAACCACCGAAACTGCCTTAGTAGCTTGACTATGTGGAACTTGATTCAAACCACTTCGCATGTAGAGCTGGAGCATGAGCTTGTAATCGGCATAGACAAATATTTTTTGTTTGTATATACTTTTCAGGTTTACCAACCACCGAAACTGCTTTAGTAGTTTGACTATATGGAACTTGATTCAAACCACTTCGCATGTAGAGCTGAAGCATGAG
Source organism: Trileptium ribeirensis (assembly GCA_030248225.1). Lineage (NCBI taxonomy): Eukaryota > Metazoa > Nematoda > Enoplea > Enoplida > Thoracostomopsidae > Trileptium > Trileptium ribeirensis. The sequence goes on from JASANE010026132.1 coordinate 50,226, forward strand.
CTTGTAATCGGCATAGAGAAATAATTTTTGTTTGTATATACTTATTTTTAGGTTTGCCAACTGCCGTAACTGATTTAGTAGTTTGGCTATGTGGAATTTGATTCAAACCACTTCGTATGAGCTTCGTACAAGCTGGAGCATGAGCTTGTCATATTTTTGTTATATTTGAGCTTGTAATATTTTTGTTTGTATATACTTATTTTTATGTGAACCAACTGCCGTAACTGTTTTGGTAGTTCGACTATGTGGAACTTGATTCAAAGCACTTCGCATGTAGAGCTAGAGCATGAGCTTGCAATCGGCATAGACAAATATTTTTTGTTTGTATATGCTTATTTTTAGGTTTACCAACTGCCGTAACTACTTTAGTAATTTGACTACGTGGAACTTGATTCAAACCACTTCGCATGTAGAACTAGAGCATGAGCTTGCAATCAGCATAGAGAAATAATTTTTGTTTATATATACTTATTTTTAGGTGTACCAACTGCCGTAACTGCTTCAGTAGTTTGACTATGTGGAATTTGATTCAAACCACTTCGTATGAGCTTCGTACAAGCTGGAGCATGAGCTTGTCATATTTTTGTTATATTTGAGCTTGTAATATTTTTTGTTTGTATATACTTATTTTTATGTGAACCAACTGCCGTAACTACTTTAGTAATTTGACTACGTGGAACTTGATTCAAACCACTTCGCATGTAGAACTAGAGCATGAGCTTGCAATCAGCATAGAGAAATAATTTTTGTTTATATATACTTATTTTTATGTGAACCAACTGCCGTAACTACTTTAGTAGTTTGACTATGTGGAACTTGATTCAAAGCACTTCGCATGTAGAGCTAGAGCATGAGCTTGCAATCAGCATAGAGAAATAATTTTTGTTTGTATATACTTATATTTAGGTTTGCCAACTGTCGTAACTGCTTTAGTAGTTTGACTATGTGGAATTTGATTCAAACCACTTCGCATGTAGAGCTGGATCATGAGCTTGTAATCGGCATAGACAAATATTTGTTTTTGTATATACTTATTTTTAGGCTTACCAACTGCCTTACCGGCTTTAGTAGTTTGGCTACGTGGAACTTGATTCAAACTACTTCGCATGTAGATATAGAGCATGAGCTTGTAATCGGCATAGACAAATATTTTTGTTTGTATATACTTTTCAGGTTTACCAACCACCGAAACTGCTTTAGTAGTTTGACTATATGGAACTTGATTCAAACCACTTCGCATGTAGAGCTGGAGAATGAGCTTGTAATCGGCATAGACAAATATTTTTTGTTTGTATATACTTATTTTTAGGTTTACCAACTGCAGTAACTGCTTTAGTAGTTTGACTATGTGGAATTTGATTCAAACCACTTCGCATGTAGAGCTGGAGCATGAGCTTGTAATCGGCATAGACAAATATTTTTTGTTTGTATATACTACTTTTTAGGTTTACCAACCACCGAAACTGCTTTAGTAGTTTGACTATGTGGAACTTGATGCAAACCACTTCGCATGTAGAGCAAGAGCATGAGCTTGTAATCGGCATAGACAAATATTTTTTGTTTGTATATACTTATTTTTAGGTTTACCGACTGCCGTAACTGCCGTAGTAGTTTGACTATGTGGAACTTGATGCAAACCACTTCGCATGTAGAGCAAGAGCATGAGCTTGTAATCGGCATAGACAAATATTTCTTTTCGTATATACTTATTTTTAGGCTTACCAACTGCCTTACCGGCTTTAGTAGTTTGGCTATGTGGAATTGTGGAATTTGATTCAAACTACTTCTCGTGTAGAGCTAAAACGTGAGCTTGTAATCGGTATAGACAAATATTTGTTGTTTGTATATGCATATTTTTAGGTTTACCGACTGCCTTGTCTATTACGGTTTGTCAATGTTTTCAACTGATCTTGCTGCTAATCCATACATCAGTTTTGCTTTGTCATCTATAATTGAACTACCGTCGTATTTTGCGTTATTCGCTGCGTTTCACCGGTAAGAAACAAGAAGCATTTAAGGCCTTGTTTTTACGTCTGGGTATATTATTTTTCATTCATGAATAATAAAATATTATTTGAATAGCTTTGAGGTAAAGTAAAACATTGCTATACAATTTTGGCGAATCTCCTAACGCCAGATAACATAGTTACGCAGCATCGGTAATTATTTACAGGATTTCTCGTTGTAGGCTAGTCAAATATTGTATCTCTTGGAACAATCAGTATTTTTGTGCAAATTTAATTTACAGAGAAATAAGCATATTCCTATATGGGCTTTGAAGATTTTATATGCGGTTACTATTATATATTAACGTCCGAATTAGTTTGGGTATCATGCAATATTTGACAAACTCCAGCAGTGGCAGTATTTCTACATGTGCTGTGCAGGTGGAGGCCACGTACCATAACCGCTAAGTTATCTAGATGCTGTGTGTCGGTGCCGTAAACAGGCCGCGAAGCATGAAAACGCAAGTATAAACGCACGCAGCGCGATAAACTCAGTTAGCGCAATGTGTTCCAATATTCATAGATGCCATTTAATTGAGTTGGACAAGGAACGGTTAGTTATTCAATCCTGATAATATAACAGATGTGTTTTCCAAGATAAACAGCGGCATCGTGTATATTTGCCATAAAACAATCTTGTGTAAACCCAAATTGGCAATAATGGAATATTTTTGCAGTATTAAATGTCTCCATATCAGTACTCAGATACTTATCTCCCATATCTTGGAAATAGCAGCCATATTTTCCCAAGCACAAACCGTGCGTGAATGCTAATTCCGATAAGGAAACACTGATATACCTTCTAAACAAGCTAAAACCTATTTTGGTCGTTTCGGTTAACCCATCCGCAGCCTTAAATTGGTTAATTTTGAAGCTATAGCGATAATTTTAGTACCATGGGACTCAGTTCGACAAGATATTTCATAATATATCAATTTCGGTAATTTTTATGAGATGTTTTTTATTTTTTGGGTTCCCATTATTCGCCGTTGGTTTAAGGCCTAAATTTTTTGAAATTTTTCTTCTTCAACGTATAATTTTATATATTGTTCGAAACGCATGAACTAGCTGAGTCGAGGTGAAATCAGAACAATACGTTCACGAGATAAGACCTTAGACTCAGACTAAAGCTTAGACTTAGCCTTAGGCTTACGATTACACATAAATGAGAATAATTCAGGCTCGAATGATATATAAAATTACACATTTATAGAGAAAAAAATTTTCAAAAATTTTGGCTACCAAGGAGTACCTGAAAAAATCAAAAATATATCTTAAAACTTGACCACTTGGGCTTATTATATATCCTTCGAGCTGAATCGAATGGCACTAAAATTATCGCTGTATCATCAAAATTGGCCAATTTTAAGCTGTGGAGCTAACCGAAAAGTCTCCTAATTTTAATCTATTTTAATTTAAATTTTAATCTCTAATCTATTTTAAACGTGGGTACCCTGCGGAAACATGGCTTATGCAAGTTGCACAAGAAGATTATGCATACAGGAGATATATAATGATTGCGGAGCCTACTCTACACAACCACAAAATAGATCAAAATTCTCAAAAGCAAATAAAAATTGATCCCAACTATACATTTGATCTTAACTGGAAAAATTGATCCCAACTACTACACATTTGATCCCAACTGGAAAAATTGATCCCAACTGCTACACATTTGACCCCAACTGGAAAAATGGATCCCAACTACTACACATTTGGCCCCAACTGGAAAAATTGATCTCAACTACTACAAATTTGATTCCACATGGAAAAATTGATCTCAACTACTACACATTTGACCCCAACTCGAAAAATTGATCCCAACTACTACACATTTGATTCCACATGGAAAAATTGATCTCAACTACTATACATTTGACCCCAACTCGAAAAATTGATCCCAACCCATTTTGATTAGATCGATCAAAACAAGTTTGATTTACATTTATCTAGTCAAATATCCAATAGAACGTTTTGCTTCTAGCTATGTTGCCTGAGAATAAACAAAGAATCAACAGTTTCCACATTTGTCGTTGTTGGATTTAGGCAGGAGGCAAGCGGCTATTTAGCTGATTGACTACCGTCTTCGGGTATCTGTTACGTTAAGCTGTTGTGCTCTGTGGACATCTACACATTTTCTATATATACAGAGTCTTTTATTGTCGACTATATGAGACCAATGGCGTTTTTAAAAACCCACAAAATTAAAAAACATTAAAATTAATTTTTCAATATTAAATATATTCTGTCATATAGTTAGATTATGCTGCTCTAACTTGTTATTACATTAATGCAAAGTCGAATGATTACACCATGACGCTTTTAAAAGGATGGACCGAAGAAATACTACGTCTGATGATAGTTGTAGACATATCAGACTAAAGAACGGATTTTTGTTTACTAAACCAAAACAACATTAAAATTGAATAGTTTTGCGGAATAATTATATTAATTTTAGATACAAATAATAGATACGTGAATTTATATAATTCATATATTTGTAAGCTGGGTTCTGATAAAGTAAGTTTACCAAATTTAACTAATTATTACCATGAATTTCCAGGTTGGGTCGTCGTCTAACAACAATACTAACTCATGCAATGGCTGGTGCAGTTCTAATTATTTTGTCGTTTGTACCGCCTGTAACAAGTACGTTCTTAGCGTATTAATGTGTAATTTCCTGAATATTTATATATTTTAGTATTACAGAAATATTAATATTTTTGTATTAATTATTTCTTAGCTTTCACAATT
>JASANE010026133.1:0-62001 GCA_030248225.1 Trileptium ribeirensis
ATACCGTGATTTTTAACTCGGCAATTCGTCTTGAGCTTCAAATTGCTAGGGACCATTTTGCATTCTATTTCACAACTCACTACGCTAAAATAGAATTTATTTAACAAATTCCGATGAGTCTAAGATAGGGAATAGCGGCTAAGCTCCATGACCTGCGAGCAGGTGTCGGTGCTAGCCTCCCTGGGGGACCTCAGAAATCATACCCGATACTAGACACGTGCGCAACCTTTCGGGCGGGGTCCGAACACACCCCGTGAAGCGCGCCTGCGGCCTGCTAAGCTCCGTAACTTCTTGGGTCTGACCAAGAATAGGTTCAAAATTTAGTAATCACGGTCCACCCTTGAGGTTACGATAGCCGGGGTCGTATGGGCATGGTGTTAGGAAGTTGGGCCATGCAGCTGCGTCACCGGTTATTACACTAATCCTTAGGTCTAAGCTGTAAGCACCGGCCTCTCACTCGCATTCTCCTATCGCACGGGCGATACCGGCCAATGCCTACTACCACAGAGGCCTATAACTTTACTCTGCCGACGGCCTAGTTCCTAAGGTAACTTTAAAAATAGCTCTACGTGTGATTCTATGAAAGCATAAACATGTACTTACAATGAGACGGTTCTATTCTGGGTAAAAGTTGGCCTGGCTCCCTCGCCGTAAAAATCCGTGTATTATCGTCGTAAGGCATTTAAATTTGTTTTGGTGATAGACTACACCCAGAGCTATGTTATAATTGCCGGGGAAGCGATTTCGAATACCTTGAGGGGTCGCCCCCACTTAACGTTTCGACGACCCATTTTAGTGGGGCGCGAGTTTATATCATTTTGGGCGATCTCTTTCTCGATAAATTTTGTTGTCCTAACAGTTTTGACGGGTTATTGTGACAGTCCTACCGTTGGACTAATACCTTCTGGGACGTATCCTGCACGTGTTTGCAAGGCACGGGATGTGCCCGAAAGCAGCTCGAATTTACACAAATCCGTCGCTTTTCACTGCTAATTGTTTTTAATTTTATCGATCCTGTATGGCTTTAACGTTAGTTTCCACCTCGCTCACATTCCCGTCTCACCTACGTAATCTTGCTGAGTCCGAATAAATGAGAACACATAGCGGCAAACTAAAACTGCTACTGGTTGACGATGTGACGAGCACCCGGCTAACAAAATTTTTGACGCTAGAGCGCTTCTCTGGCCTATAGTGACCTACCAACGGTGCCCTAGCCCAAAACGGATGGATTCGCACCTTGTGCGTTCACAGTTCGACCTTAGTTATGGCGGGAAACTTGACCTGGGCCTCCCTAAAGATCTGGATGGAAATCACTTGCTAGTCCCGACTCAAATTGACCAAGATTTTAAACGTACAGTCGACAAAAGTCGGGACAAAAATGAACCGTTCCTGCTAATTTGCGTGATATTCCAGATTCATAAGCTTTTTATGCACGCACATTTCCACTGGCATGACATCTATCCTACAAACTAGGTGGCCGTACAAGCTTGTTATGCAGCAGAAGGAGCCATCGTTTAGTATGGGGAGTACGCGACGATGTCTTAAGTGTCTTTGATTTAATCAGGTCTTGTTTTAAGTGTTCCTCTGGATCCTCCATTAAAGTGGGACCTGTGCTTTACTTGAGCTGCGCTAAAAATCAGAACCACTAGGAAGGGATCGTCTTGGTTTTACAGTTCCATTAGTTTGCCAAGAGACCCCCTATTGAGGTACGCGGGCCATACGAACACTTGCAACCGTGGCATCTAAGGTACAATCTAGACACATTGTACTTTTAATTCCACTTTCCATCACTGCATGACTTTAAGATTCGGATACTGCATGAACACAAGCTTTGTTATCAAGGGGGGAGAAGCGTACGTGGCTTTCGTGGATCGGTCAACACCGTTATTTATTACTCTACAAAAATGCCCTGGTTTGGCCGACTTTGGCAGTATCTAGTCTTCCTATTGTCATTATCAACACTTAATCAATAACGTGATATGAAATATAACAGGTGCTCAAGCTGTAGCATGTATATATATTATCATGCAAAACAAAAAAGCCAAACAAAGCAAAAGCACATCAGTCCAGGAACGATATTCGGTGATCTCACGTAACTCAATTCCAAAAATTTGTTGTCCTTTTCTTGTCCCAAAGCACACCTAGCTCACACCCAATAATTAATTTTCACTCCTCCTGAGGATTGAGCGGCACGTCCTCCCTCCTACGTCTCAAATCAGTTCGGCCCCAAGAGGGCATGAGCGCCGAATATTCCACTAAGCTGCCACTTTGAGAACAGTCCGTACAACTATAAACCATAAAACATCCCCTACTGTCGATAGATTCCTAGATTGCTACAGAAGTCTTAGCCGCGGTCTCCAGTATGTCATGTAAAGTATGTAAGTATGTCATGTAACTATTATATCCAAAAAGGTGGTTTTGTGTTCTACCTAGGACCGCGGGAAACCAGGATTACTTCGACTAATGGGTTCTGCCTATTCATCTAAATCAGCATTCGACCCTGTCTCGTGGATTCCAGATGACACGGCGCGTAGCAAATCGAGGGGAAGGGGGTAGTGCCAGATGCGGACGGCAAATGAACTCATCGGGGAGCACACAACCACATACAGTCAACTATGAAGTTTGTACGATGTGACATATCCTTTATGTTGAGTTCCCAGGGAAGATAAACTCCGTCCCAACGCCCCTCCATGCCGATAAACCATAACAAACTCGAGCCCACAGCAGGTCGAAACGAAAATCCAAGTGAAGTCAACAATGAAATAACAAAACAATACCGGCTCCGTGCTGCCGAAATCAAACTGACTAGGGTTACTCGAATGCCAAAATCGCGGTACGGTACGACCTCAAAATTTTGTCTTTTTCTTTTCCTTTGGGATGTGGTCGTCCTTCAATCAGAGACGAATTCGAGTTGTCTTCATTCTGTGATTCTAAGTTTAAAACCCAATCAGGACTGGTGGTTGTTTGCTACTTTCATCGTCCTACCGCGAACCGGCTAAGTTCCAAAGAGTTTTGCCAAGACGAAGAAATGTCTCGGACCTGCAAAATTGTGCCAAAGTTGAAATTATATTCAGATTTTCCATTGTAGGTCGAAGGTTAAAATATAAATTTAGAAAAATAACGAAAATTCCCATCAAATTTGGCCGACTGTGATGATTATAAATACTACAATGTCCAACAATCCGTCAATAGTTATCAATCTGTCCAGATGGTTTCAAAGACATCAACAATCAATAGCGGGCGATCATGTCGGTGACTCGTCCAATGTTCAAAACATCGAAACTTCACATTGTTTTAATCAAATACTATTAATGTTCACGATTACAATATCAGTCTGCTATTTGCCTCTCCTTCAGTCAGACCGTGTGAATTCATCTGCCAACCTGACAGTTTTAATCCAAAGTTGGTCCAAGGAATATCAATTACCTGCGTTATTGAAACATCGATAACAGCGATTGTATTTCATTCCTACCAGACCTATTCCATGAACCCAGACACATTGCTGTCGGCCAATTCTATGGATAGCATAAGAACACGTGCAGACATTACATGTTGATATGTCTGTCTGCCATGAAATACTAACATCGATAATATTGCGTGAAATGTTGGTCCATCTACTTTTGTTACACCCGCCAGTCCATACTATTGATCTTAGCGACTTCCTTATGCTTTTCACGCCGGGACGTGCAAACATTGCACGTTTATGTCTTAGTCTAGAGTTTGTATCCATTCCTTGTTAACGCGTGTCACTAACTTTCAGACGTCCCCACGTGGGGTGGGTCATCGGCCGGGACGCAGACCGGGCCCGGGGATGAAACAGCCGCCCAGGAAGCGCTCGCAAAGAGGGCACCCTTGACCGGAACCCCTTGGGATATCTGTCGGGCTTCAAACCTACCCATTTTTGAGCCGATATGCACACTTATATGTATTTTCCAAAATTCCACAAACCTACACAAATATCCATGATTGCATGTTTTTATCATATTACATCTGTATATATTAATTTGGTTAATATATGCATAGACAGTATAAATGGATGTTAACAAATGTAATCATTATTAATAATTAGGATTTTTCTTTTAATCGCAAAGGTGACGGATATTTCAACAAGAAAAGAGACGAGAGCAACTAGATACGGGCATGACAGCCAAACAAGAGGCCAAGAGGTCATAGAGAGCAACGCAATCTAAAGAAAAGAAGACAAGCCAGCTGCTAAAAGGTCGTGAAATAAGTAAAACAGACAACGACCAAACAGGTTGGGTAAAGAAAGGCAAGAAAAGAAAAGAAAAGAAAGAGAGAAAGGGCATGGGAAGGGCCTCGGGCGAGGTGTTCTTGCAGGAAGCTGGAGGGGCCGGGGGAAAATTCGAACGCCAGGTGTCGAAAGGCTTCGAACAGTCCCAAACACGAGAGAGTAGGCGTAAGATTGAGGGCTGTCCCATGTACACCTACTTGGATGTTGTGGGGAACTTCAGTAGGCTTTCCAGTGCTAATAGGTGGGCGAAACGATGCCCCATGGGATCGTTGCACTTGCCGTCGGAAGGCGAATCGACCGAAAGGCGACACCCCAGTCATGTAGAAGAATTTTACAAAAGTGTTAAGCTGATAACAATATAGAGAGTCGTGGCAAAGGCGGGGACGCTTTAGTCGGTAGTCCCGGGTTAACGGGTAGGCAGACAGAGGCCCGCCGGGTATATTTGGGGGTGTTTAATATAGGAGCACACGATGAGGGATAGTTTGCCCGCTTTTGAGTTGAGAATAAAATTTCGATTATTTTATACCTGTTATCGGTCATAACCTGAACAGGGGCACATTAGCTGGTTATAGTGGGATTCGGTCGAACGCCCGCGTACATCGTTGTGTTCGACAGGAGCAGGCGAGTAGAATAAGGATCGAATGACATTTAGGGTCAGGGTTTAAATATGGAAATGTTGCAAGACGGGACGGAGTTGATGTCAATTTCTGCAATATGTATTATAGAATAGTCGCGAAACGGAGGGGCAAATCATATAACAGCGTAGTAGCCTGGCGGATCGAGACCCGCTTGGGCTCGTTAGATTCCTTTATGAGTTGGCTACATAATGACACGTAGGACTCCTACCGGTTAGTCTACAATAAGGAGGAGGAATGGTTGCAGTGGCGATAACAACGCGAATTTAGGTACTGATGAGATGAAAACGAAGGTTTCGGCGGCCATCCTCTGGCGGGCCAAAGGGCACAATGAAACCCGATAACGTTCTTTAGTTATCCGGTGATATAGCTTGTTTGACAAGATAGTGTCTTCCGTCAAGGGAGGCCTTGTTCACAAGAATAAAAGATCACAAGAGCGATAATTTAACGAAGCCGGCCGAAACTGCTAGTCAGAGATGGGGAGTAATGGCATTATAAGTCGACCCAGGGGATATGAAAATAGGGGATTCGTTCGGATGGGCGACAAAAAACAGAAAGGGCATTCAAATTAAATATATACATACATACGTGTATATACACATATAAATCATACCTATTCCGAACTATTATCAACAGCCAAATTTAGCGTAAGTAACGGCTGTTTCCTTAGTATAGCATGTTTTATCCTTAAGCTATGAGTTAAGTCCTGGAGAGATTTCGATCATTTTGGCCTCGCTGGAAAGGCCGTAAAATTCTACATCGAAAAGCATTCGGGACATTTTTTCGAAAGGTCAACCATTGGACGGTTACGGGCTGACAACCGAGCTCGGCGGCCATAATTTCGTAGTAGTCGGAAACTACCGTACCGTATGTTTGATTAAATCTCAGCTTATTATTTCGCGACTATTGTCCTATATGTTTCTCAGCCCAGGTAATATTACTACTTTTGGTTTTGATCACTATCCGGCCAATATTTCAGAATCAGCGATCGATGGCCTCCTATTCCGGGACGGTCGTGATTTTGAGACCTTAAAAATATGGGAGCGACTGCTCAGGTTCTAGAGTGTTCGACTGGCAGAAATGTTTAATCTTCAGCTCACATCTATCACATTAGGGTGATTCATAATTTTCTCAAGCCGGACTTCTATCATGTCAAAAATTGCACCTATTCCCTACCAATCCGCTTAAAGTGTTCCAGCTAAGATTCATAAAACAGCATACATATCACAAAAGTAGAGCATGCAACGGCAAAGCATAACAGGCATATAAACGACGAATAATGATAAACGAAATAAGAATCAAGTATTAGCCGGCAGAACATCAATTGTAACAGGACCGTTCCGGCCCGTTACATGCTTTTGCAAGATTCTGTTGCTGAAACCACTTAGATACACCCCCAAACTAAACCTGAGTCCGAGGCATCGGTTCTCAAATTTTACTTTAGCGTACGTTAAACTGCGGAAACTCAGTTTTCCATAGATGGTCAGTATATTGCATGATGCCACCATGGTCATAATAATGATTGTGTGTTGCTTATTAACCGCTCATTAATTAATGCTTATTGCTAATTAACCGATGTTGTTCCTGCGCGCCTATTGTTATCATTGATATCGTTGCAGTTGCATGATTAGTTCGTAGCAAGAGTATCGTCATTTGGAGTTGGAGTTTAGCTGGATAGTTTGGGTGAACACCTGCGGAAGGGGCTCAGACTTGAGTAAAATAGAGTATGGATTAAGGTCGCCGAATAACACAAGGTGTTAGGTCCCTAATGGAAACCTGAGAACATGATCGGAACGAGACCAGTCGCCGCCTAGCATTAAAACTTTATGAATTGGACCGTCCGGGGATAGGAGGCCATCGATTACTTAAGATAAACCATTGGCCTGCTAGTGAACCGAACCAAAATATCAATTGCACTTTGGTTAAATAACTCCTGCGGCCATGGTCACGAATAATACATATAGCCATGGTCATGAAAACAACGAACAACTCAAAGCTTAAACTAGTGGAAATCAGGGGTACGGTAGCTCCCGAATGCTCGGAAACGACGGATGTCGGGCTCGTTTGTCGGCCCTTAACCGTCTAATGGCTTCGAAATCAGGAAACCGACCCGAATACTCTTCGATAGAGAATTTAGCAGACTTTCTGATAAGGCCAAAATGTCTCGAATAGCACGAGAGTTTCGCTCGGAATTCAAGAAAAACACGTCAGAACTTAACGAACAGCCGTTACGCTAAGTTTGGCTGCTGAGAAAGGCGAACATCGGTATATTCTCGACATATTACATATATTATGTATAATCCCTCGCTTTGGTGTCTGTCAGTCTCTTCCCTCGCTCTCTCGAACGAATGCTTCTCATCTCATTCGAATCACATCCTTTGTGTCAACTCCAATGTCCGAAATTTCCATGTCTGGTCAGTGGCTCCAGCCGATTTGTGGGACGGTCGCCTTTGCGGTGTCTTACTCGTGCGAACAAGGCCACCCTCGGTGGAACCCGCTACCTTACCAAACGGCATATGTCATCGGATAATCAAAGAACGCCGTCGGGTTTAACTGGGGCTCGTGGCCCGTCAGGGGACAGCCGCTAAACCTTCCGTTTTCACCCCATTAGCACCCAAAATCGATTGACTTGCGTCATGGTAACTTTGGTAAAATCATGGTACTTCTTTTTTGCCGAATCGCCGACCGGAGTCTTTCACATGATTACGTAACCCACCCATTAGGGCATCTAACGAAGCCAGGCCGGTCTCGATCCGTCCAGCCACCACGCTGTTATACGAGTTGCCCCTGTGTTTTGAGACCATTTCATAATACATTCCACAATGGACCTGAATATTGTAAGGGTTGCACCCTTTTTGTACGTGATCCCCGACTCTACCTGCACGCATTCGACCCCTCATTCTACTCGGCTACTTTCGGCGAGTACAACGATATACAGCAGGCCTCTGCGCGATTCTCCTCTAGGCCGCTACCGCCAAAAGTGCTCCTAGTTTGGAACACTAACTAAAGGTGAATACAAAATACTTGAAATTTATTCTCAACTCCAAATTAGACAATTCGCCCTCATTGCGTTCACCACCTCAAGATATCTCCAAATATACCCGGCGGGTCTCCGTCCCCCACCCGTTAACCCGGGACAGCCATCGAAAGCGCCCTCACCTCTGTCAAAGCTCTCCTTATCGCAGCCTTTCTAACACTTTTTCAATTTTACCACGCGGGACCGGCGTGCCGTACCCCATTCGAATTGCCCTTCGATGGCAAGTCCAACGATGCCCTGCGGGTGTCGTTCTGCCCAGCCGTTAGGGCGGGAAAGCCCGCCAAATTCCCATATACTGAAGTATGTAAACAGTACCTTCTACCCCTCGTGTTTGGGTTAATTCGACCCCGTTTATCGCACTGGGGACGAATCTGACCCCCGCCCGTCAAAATTCCCCTGGGAACCCATGCCCCGCTCCCACCCCGTTTCCCTCTCTTTTATCGCTCTTTTCTCGCTCTCTTTCCTTGTTGTAGTTTTCTTTTCCTTCTTTCTTACTTTTTCCTCTACTGACCTGTTGGTCGTCATTGGCGTTTGTTGTGTCGTCAACGTCCGCCGTGTCCTCGCTGACCGGACGACCACCGACGAAAATCAAAGCGAGGACACGAAAAAATGTAATAAATATATATTTATGCATTTATATACATATAAAATATATATTTTGGTAGAGTTTTATAAGTATGTAACACATACATATATAAGTATGGACGTGGAACCTTGGTGGAAAAGGGGGTAGGTTTGGGGACCGATAGCTGCCCCCGCGAGGTTACGCCGAGAGTGCCCGCCCGTCAAACGTTCCCTAGGCCGATGCCACGTCCCTGACCTCAGGCTGGGCCGCATCCGATGACCCACACCCCCCTGGGACGCTGCAAAGATGAGATTGTAAGCTAGAAATCACGAAAACAGGCGATTTTGCTCGACGTTCCGAGATGTCCTCATGCTTGAGGCTCATGATTCGTGTCGTGATGAAGCCGCTTTAGCTGGGCGGCGTTTTGAGTTATCAACGCCAACGGAAAAAAAGGGATTAACAGTTGGTGTCGTGACGGGGATGACGCATGGGCGGATATAATGCGCCAGTTCATCGAATCGTTAGATTAATGACACTCTTCAACTATTGTGCGGGTGATTAGTGAGTGTATTTCACTCGGCTTTGTCCTGATTTAACTTCCGGCAGCTTCACCCGACGTACAAGGCTGGTCTAAAAACGAAGAAATGGTTGGATAATCCTGAAAAGAAAACAAGATTCTAATTGTGACCCGAACTAAATAAGTCGCGGAAACTACGTGTCCCGGAAGTGTTTCTGGTCATCAACATGATCTGTGATGGCTTAAAGGGCGACAAATGTTTAATAAAAATGGTGTTAAATGTTCTAATAATTAATGCTGGGACTCCAATTTAAGAAACATCCGGCGCTAATGGGTTGATCGAGGCAGCACATGCACAGTAAGCAAAGGCTCGAGAGTTGGCGTTTTTGGAACAGATTGGGATCGAAGTCGCAGATGTTCGACCTCCGAATGTTCCGAAGGTTCAAAGTTGACATCGGCGATTTCACTTTGAAGCGGACTCTCCCTAAGGGACGTCGATGGCTTACGGTATCGCTGCCTTCCGGAAAATTATAAATTTTCCCATTGGATCCCAAAACCGACTCGGCAAATCACAACCCGAATCCAGTCGCCCGTGATTGGGGTTCAAAGGAAAAGCACATGAAATGATCGACAAAATTTTTCGAGGTTGGGCGTGACGATACGAAAATTCGAATCAGTTTGACTTCGGTAGCACGGACTTCGGTCGGCTCTACAAACCGGGTCCGTTGCTCAAGCTTAGTTTATGTTTTACAGTGTCGCGTTTTTCCCATGTTTTGACTTTCTCGACCATGGTTTCTATTGCTGACGGTTTAGAGTTCGGGTTGCGGGTGTTAGGAAGAGGGAAGTCATTCACTCTAAGGGGTGAATGAGGTGCTGGAGATTGCATGTATGAAAACATAGGTAGATCCGTAAGGTTTATTACCGAATGTAGCAAACAGCCCCTCTCCCCTAGTTGATTTTCTGCTCGCCTCCCGGCAAACCCACAGACTCCCCGAATAGTTACACCTACTGCTGTCTGGAATTTTCGTGCTAGGGTCGAGTTCCGACTTACGCGTGTGAAAGAGAGATCGCGGCTACTAACTGAAGTAAGTCTGGCTGGCTCCTCGTGGTCTTAGGTCGATAATAAAATAACTCGGATGAAATATATCCTTGGTTTACATGATGCATTGAGCTGAGTTAGGGTCACAGAATTTTCTCTGAGATGACCACGGTTAAAGTTTCAGGACGATCACAGAATTGATTGAACTTATGCGTGGATTTGTGGTTCATGGTTCACCGGGTTATTTCAAATTTTGTGACTCACTAGTGCAATCGGTGCTCAACTAGCTCATTGTTGCTGAATGAATTTAAAACGTAGGACCGAGGACGTATCCTATTATTAGCTTCACTGAGTCTTCAAGCGTGTAAGGAATTTACCAATTCTGCATTAAGTTAAGTAAATATGAACAACGAAACACGAGGCAATTTGTGGGGCTTGGATTTCGTAAGTTTAAGGAACGTCGTTGAGGGAAGAGTTCGCCCTCGCTTTGTGTCGCGTTGTTTTCTTCTGTATTTGGTTTGGATTTCAATTTTATTTGTGGCTTCTATGGTTGTATGTTATATTTATTCCCACTTACGAGAGCCAGGTTTTACAGTCTAACATTTAACAAATAAGGTGGGAAGTGTATATAAGGGAATGGCCCGAGGTCAATTTGTTAGGAACCTGTTTCCTTACTTGTGGTTAAGCAGTGCCGACCGTTCGAAGAAAGTGTATTTTACACCAAGAGCAGAATGAGAAATATGACCCTTTGCCCCATACACCCTTCGTGCGACTCCTGGTTTACCAGAAAATAGGAAGTACTCTGCATACGGAGAGGTGTATCCTCTGGTGTTTGTGTACCTGGAATGCGACACAAAGTGGCGAGAAGGGTCTACGCTCGTTCTCACTTTTGTCGACTGCACGTTCAAGTCTATGGGTTATATAAAGTCGCCACTAGCAAGTGTGTATGCGCTCAAATTTTGAGGGCCTTCCTGGCCAGTCCCAGCCGTGGACCCGCCTCCCGTTGTGGCGAGCTTCCTGGAATAAATTAAATAGCACTCTAGCATCTTTAGATGTACTTGCGCATTGCCCCCACCGTCTACCAGTAAACACTTTAGCATGTTGCTAGTTACCGGTATCATATTCGGGTGAAACAATATCAAATTTACCTAGTTTCTGGTAGACCCTAGCGCGTGGATCGGTACTTGCTCAAGTAAATGTATGAGTTGTGGAAGTAAGGTAGCATTTGTGAAAAGTCGAACCGATTTCGTACGGGCCCTCCTGTTCGTAGGTAGGCGCAGAACGTTCCCCCGAAGAATCGGTTAGAAAGTTGTTTTAGAGGAATCAGACGAGGTTTATAGAAATTGGAAGGGACACTTGAATAGCGGAGCCGTGCCAAACTTGTAACAACCCATCATGTGTTCGCGTTGAAGTGTATATCTAGGTACGGATTTGTACTATAACTGCTCCGATGATTACCGCCGTACCTTATTCTGTACCATGCTTCGATGTTTCTAACTATGCAGTGATCTGTACTTTATTCGACTACGGAACATGACCATGCACCGATTGGTATATGACCCGCGGCAATATAATTCATGCCTGACGCTTTAATTTTTATGTTTCTATTAGCCGTTATTCTCTGGATGACGTAAACCCTGTCATTAGCTCCTGACCCTTTACCTTTTCTCGACTGACCAGCGCCCGAACCTATGGGGCAGAAGAATTATACCGTATAGTTCCTCTGAATAGCGATAACGCCTGGAGGGAATTTCGAAACGCATCAGTTCCTGTTTCTGGACCCATAGCTGAACACACGTCGTCGAAATTGGGGGATCACAAAGACAACGATTTCTGATGCCCCGTCTATTCTGGCCCGCACTCGCTCTCAAACCCCTCGGGGGCGCACACCCGGAATCATGTCGAGTCACAGGGAAAACCATCGTTTATGCCATCACCCCATTATCTTGCTGCGTCCTATCGATTGCTTTGCCCCTAACTCGTTGTACAATACATAACGTTGAAATAAAAGCTTTGAAACTAACCATCGCCTCCCGTGTTATTCGATCAGGAAGCGCGATATGTTCGTCCGCCTGGACGGATTAAGGCTGCACGTCATGGCTTGCGGGTGAGAATATCCAAAGCCCTAACGCGTAGGATTGGCACTTAACGGTATTATAATGAAGTGTCGAAATACTTGCGAGAGGGGCCAACGAAACTGATAATGGGGTCGCCCATAAGAACAACATATGTGAGTTACACTGAACATCAACCCATACTGTACATAGTAAATAATTACTGTCCATAAATCATTGCTCAGAACATCCGACGTTAAACTCCCAGGGACAGTCGGAACCCTGTGGGGGCCACATTGGCTACTTTCAACTTTTTAGGTTTCCCATCATAACGCGTTGAGTCCAAGTCAAAATTTCAACTACATTGGGCACCCATGCACTGTTATATTTAAAATAATAGTGGCTTAATCAAATTCAGTGGAAGATTAGGATAAGGAACATCGGTCTGACATCATGACCTGAAAGCAGGTGTCGGTGCCTACATCACTGGGTACCTCAGTAATCATATCCGATACTAGACACGTGCGCAACCAATCGGGCGAGGTCAGAACACAGCTCGTGAAGCGCGCCTGCGACTTGATAAACTCCATAGCTTCTTCTGTCTGACCAAGAACAGTGTTAAGATCACCAAACTAGTGGTCCACACTTGATGTTATGATAGCCAGGGTCGTGTGGGCATGGTGTTAGGAAGTTGCGCCATGCAGCTGCGTGCCGCTATTACATAATAAGCGAATTACCGAAAGATTAATAAGCGACACAATGTTATGAATACGACCATGGCACCCTGCATTAATTCATTTCTAATTTACCAGTAACGAATCTAGTCTTTATTTTACCAAATTTTGTACAAGGGTGCTGCGATTTCCGATAAAGCAAGCCCTGATTAATCCGCTTTTAAGGCGTTCTTAACCAATTTCATCGCTGAAATCTTGAGAATACACACGCAACGGACCGGAACGGTCCTGTTATATCTCATATATTTTTAAATGGAAATTTTCGCACTTAATTATTCGGGTCGGAATCAATTTACTCTCGCTAGTGTCTTATTATTAACGAGTAAAATTCTGACCTACTTTGGGATCCCCACCAGCTAGGCTCCCTTCAAAAATTTGACTCTGTACACGCAGATGCGGCGAACTAGGCGCATAGAGCCGCAAACTATATTTACAGATAATATGGTACATTAAACTTAGATTTTCCTTATTTACTATAACTTATACTCGAATTATTAATTTTGCGAGCTTTTGACTCAGCCACACTTTATGGTCGTTACTCATTAAGTTTTGAAATTGAAGCCAACTGCTTCTGATCGCGTAATTGGTGTCGCGAAAAGGTCTCACCTTTGATTACACTGAAGTCGAAAATTCTAAATCAAACCAATATGAATCCTTAAATCGTGATCCTTAAGTCCTAAACTCTAAATCTTAATCCTAAATCCTAACAAAGTCCAAAGTCCTCCTCTGACATTTTTAAAGGGAGTCGAAAATAACTTTGCAATTGGGGTTTGAAAAATAATCTCAATTTTCGTGAATACTCTGCCCGCTAGCTGAAGTCATGGTGCCATGGTAAAGTTATAGACGAACATACAGATAAAATGAATAAAAGATAAGCACTATTAAAACTCGGTGATAAGCAATCAATGAACGTATATTTATCATAACAACATAGGGTTCCGGCTGGAGTTTACCCAGTGTCGCTCCTAATTAATCATAAAGTCACATTCTTTCGTAGATCCTGACAAATTGTACTATTGATTGCTCCCAGCATAATACCCTCTCTGTTAGGCATTAAATCCCAGTTCCAGTTGAATATGCTTAAGGAAAAACCCAACATATGGCTCGGCTGTATGAGGTTCCGAGGGCAGGGTTTCACTTGGGCTGGTTTCCCAAGCGCCTGGTTCCATTAATTCGGGTGAATAGTCCATCAATAATTTCTGTACCTTATCGGGAAATTTGCATTTAATGTCACGCTGTAGGTTAATAAATTCTTCGGACCACGTGGTTACATCGTCCTGTCCGACATTCCAATGTGGCGGGGGAGGCGCGACAATCGCTTCGGCTCCAGCAGTTAATAAGTAGTGGAGCAAACATAGGTAGCGTCGTATAGGACGCATAAACCGACTGGGTTTGTCCAAGTGTCGGCGTGCGTTCGTGCGGCTTAGGTCGCAATGCGGCTTTGCATCCTCCGATGATCATCATGCTTTAGTTTAAGGTGTCGCAATACAGGTTGCCAGCCGGACCAAGAACTGCATGGTGGCTCCGGGCCATGCTATGGCGAACCAGCCCTTAGAGGCAGCCATCTTGACTAATGGCGCTGCCAATGAGTCGCCTGAGATAAGTACCGTCGGCCACAGTGGCGACACCATGGCGGATGAAGGTTCGAATTTCTTCCAACAAACGGCCCATGACATTATGGCATGGTCGGGGTGGTCGACCGAAGGTAATGTCTTCTGGTCCAAGGCCGATTCCCAGAAGGAATCCGAGCGATTCGTCTTAAGTAGCTGGGCTTGATCAGTGGCGAGAGGGGCGTTCTGGAACTGAGGGATCTTGAATTTCTCGAGGAGCAACGTTGGCATGAGATGGGGAAGTATTAGTCGAAGGCGATGCGTCGTTTCCGGATCCAAGAATTTCTGTTTGTTTCTGCGGGAGATGGCCTTGATGTCTCGAGCTCCCATTTTTAGATCGGAGATATCCTGTTTTTCCTGCTCCTCGCTAAATAGATAGGTGACGAGCAGCTGGTATCTTTGCTCCGTGGAAGTATATTCGATGGGATATTGTTTGATTGTTTTTTCAACGAAGCTGGAAAGTTCCGGCCATCGCGTGCCATTGGACAAAATGTTTCCATGGGGGCGGCGTAACTGATGGTGTAGTAAGGCACACGTGGTTGTTGAGTTTGTCCGATTTTGACTGATTGCTTTATGTGATCGGGGTTCCTGTAACAAGATTCATCGCTATTAGGGGCGGTTCTTTAAGTGTATTTGGCGGGAGCTCGAGCTATCTTGGTGGAATTTGGATTTAGTATGGGCGTTGCAACTGTCTTCCACGAAGCGGTTGTCTAGGAGGTTGAACTACTTCCAATCCGAGATGATCCGCTAACAGGTGATGTCTTCCGTCGTCCTAAGTCAGGATGTCCGGCTAACATATCCTCGATATCCCGTTCATCGAATACATCCCTCAAACATTCGAATATACCTTGGCTAGCGCGTGTGAACCCGGGTGGAGGATCCACTAAAATGACCGGATCTACGAGTCGTGTCAGTAGAGCAAGTGGTACGGTTCGTCTTGCTGGGGACGGTGGTTGGGGTTCTGGGTACCGGGTAACGATCCGCGGTACTACAACCCTAGCTTGCAATCCATGGGGTACACCTCCCTCTAGCACACGATGGCGGTTTTAGCCTGTCGGCACGTCTGTCGGCGAGTCGGCGGCGGCTTTTCTTTCTCCACGACCTCCCAATGGTGGGTCTAACCCCGCAAGATATGTCAACTCGATTAGCAGTAGAACCAGGTCGGGTTCGGGGTTGCTGGCTAGGTCCCGGTATGAGTTGACTAAGGGCATCTCGTCTTCTATATCTTCCCAACTAACATGCGTTCGGCTCCAGCTGGGGTCTGTGATTGCGATGGTATCGGTGTCTATCGAATTGGGTTCCCGCGGAGATCCGAGGATGCGCTGCGCGGCGGCGCCATTTTCCTCCTACGAGTGGGGGAACTCACAGTTGATCCGCCAATGGTTGTTGCCGTTTCACTAGGTATTGGTGTGGCGCATGCACGTGGTCTTATACTCCGACGGTCTTCCGAAGTCTCGGAATGTCGGTTTTGGTTACCCGCGTCTTGTCTGCCCGGTCTGCCCGTTCTGTGCTTTCTAGGTAAACTCTCGATGAATTCTTCCACAATTCGGTCAGCTATCGTTTGAGCCTCGGTAGTGTCGCTAAGCACAGGGGTCCTGCTAAGTACTCCATTATTTCCGATGGGTCCCTACAGTCTCCATGTGCACGGGCAGCTTCCATTTCTCTTCGCTCTTTTTCCTGCTGCTCTAATTCCAATTGCGCTTGTCGGTGTTGTCTCCGGGTATTCCACCGACCGAAAGACGGTACCTGTGGGACACCTAGGTCCTGTTCTATTGGTGGTGACGAC
Source organism: Trileptium ribeirensis (assembly GCA_030248225.1). Lineage (NCBI taxonomy): Eukaryota > Metazoa > Nematoda > Enoplea > Enoplida > Thoracostomopsidae > Trileptium > Trileptium ribeirensis. The sequence goes on from JASANE010026133.1 coordinate 16,230, forward strand.
GTAACGGGGTCCAAACGCTGACCCGACAGTGGTTGTGAAAGAGGGAGCTCTATCAGTGGAGTTTTAGAACCCCGTACTGGTTCAGGTTCTCGGGTAGATTCAAGCTGTCGGGTGGTTCAAGTTTCTGCGTTGGCAGTGTCTAGAGGTAGTTGGCTATGCGCTGGTGCTGATTGGGTGTGCTGAAGTCTAGGGCGCGTGGGATACGGTACAAGCCATTTGACCGGAATATACTCGTCTAAAGTAGCTTCGAATCTTAGCGGCATCAATGGCGTGTATGGGAGTGGAGCAGGTGAAGCTGAATATGCGTGGCTGGGTTTTGAATATTGGCGTTCGTAAGGTGCCGTAGGCTCATCTACGGTGAGACTAAACACCCCTAGGACCACGTAGGTTACATTTTGGTGCCGAAAGCCTGGAGTCTCGAATTAGGTGGGAACTACGAACAAGGGTAAACTTCAGTTGGTTATATTGTCTCTGATTATAAATAACATTGTTGAATTTTAAATAAAATTTGGGGGTAGCCCAACGTGTTTCAATTTTTTTCATGCGATTGGATGTGCACTGAAAAAAACAATGAAGTCCAAAGCCAACCTAATATTTTTGAAGATTTTCCTCTGTATTATGCAAACTTTTGAGATAATTCTGAGGAGTGGATAGGAATTTTCGAACGCATCTCTTTTGCAAACCAGTGGTCTAAAAATGAGATGGCTCGTATTCTGCCGGCTTTTTTTGCGGAGAGAAGCTGCTTTTAAATGGGAAAATATATCTTGTGAAATTAAGAAAAATTATGATTTTTTGAAAACCAATTTATTTGAAATTTTGGTACCGAAATATGTAACATATAACTATGGTGCACAATTGAGGGAGAGGTCGCAAAGATCTAATGAGTTAGTTAAAACTTATGCAAAAGATATTGAAAATTGATAACGAAAGCTTATGCCACGGAGTAAGCGAAAACCAGGTGAGTTATAAACTTATTTATGAAAAAATGAAAACAGCTTTGAGTGGTTGGGTATCGCGCCATATATGCATATCGGTGGAATCTCATTAGGTTGTAATGTTCCAAACAAAATCGAAAAGAGAACTTTTTCCGAAACTTTAAATATACCTAGAATGTAACTCGTTTTAAGTAGGGATTTTTATAACGGCTCTATAGTCAAAATATGGAGCAATGTATTTCAAAAAAGTTTTACCTCAAAGCTAATACGATAAGTTTTATGTATTTCGCCACGTGTTCACAAACAGGGTTTCATGTATTGCATTCAAACTGTTTTCATAAGGAAAAAACTTGGAAAAATTCGGGACCTTGCTTATACTTGTTGAAAAAAACCACGCGCTTGACCAAAAAAATTAAGAAATTAAAAAAAAGTTCCCCAAAATTTGAAAAAGGATTTTCAAACCTATATGAAGGAGCTAACCCACACATCCAATATTAAAAATTAGTTTTAAGTTGATAAATTGCACGATTTTTGCTTTATAAAATTTTTTTAGCGTTTCACAATTGGATTTGTGCACTAGTCCTTATTGGTGTAACCGGAGAGGGGCTTTCTCAGTTTTAACTCGTGTTGCTCACGGAACACCTTTCTTGTCCCCTGCTCTAGCCAGGTGATGAAAATCAGCCGTGTACCTGAGGTCACACAACAGTGAGGATGCACTGTTAACGGCATCCCTGGTAGACAGGCTTCAACCGAGGTTGGACACTTTTTAAATTGTTTTTGTGCTCGTGTTGGACCACTCACTCGGAAAGACTCACGCTCGATGCTCTGCTATCGTGTTTTTAAATATGTGTTCTTTAGTACATAAACACCATCTGTTTTCGGATAGGCTCCGGTTTAGTGGCCATCTAGCCGCATGTATGCAATGCATCCTGTGCTCAAGGGTAAAAAAATATAAATTTGGATAGGTTCTCAAACCCTGTGCCTATTTTTAAATATGTGTACTTTAATACAATTTGTTTGCGAACTGGGCTCCGGTTTATTGGCCATCCAGTTCGACTTTGTTGGAAGTTTAGATGCACCTCAAGGGCATAATTCCGTGCAAAAAAGATCAAAAAGGTTTTTCTAGCGTGAACCCTAAATAGTCGTTTTATCAAATCACATTTGTGTGTGCATTTTGGTGTTACGTGCCTTTGCACTGCCGTGTAAAATTTTCTAGCTCATAAAAACTCAACTCAAGGAAGTTGCGGTATTTTTACTTATTCCTAGAACACAAACCCAACGGCCCTATTATATATGTATATATATATATATATATACGGGTTACCCTAGGTGACCCACAAGGAGAATTGATGTCCTTGAGGACCGTCCGTTGTCCGCGCGGTTGTGTTGTTCCATTTCGTCTCGACGACATACGAGGGTTTTAAGTCTCGTATGCGCCGTTAAAAATGAAAAAAAAATTTGACACACAGGGGGTATAATGTCCCTGTGTGACCTACCTAGACGGACCGACGGGGTTTTATGTCCCAGCGAGTTCGCTGCCTCTTCTATGCTGAATACAGGGTTCCGACAAGCCCTGAGAGTTTAATGTCGGATAATCATGGCGTGGCCTTCTCCTTTCAATAAATTCTATGCTGGAGAAACTGGTACCGTGACCAGATGAAGTTCTAGCTTATTAAAATGGAGTAAATCCCTAGTGAACTTTTGAGTCATTGCCATGAAAGGGTTTAATTTTGTTTGTGTACTCCTATTATTTCATTCCTTGGTTCCAGTGATAAAACGAAAATGAACATACCAGAAGGCCATGCACGCCAGTGCTTGTGACATTCTCGCCCACAAGCCGTGACATTCAGTGCTTGATCGCCCGAGCGGACAAATCAGCAGTTTTCTGTCGTTTCGAAATCAAGCAAAACGGTACTCGGTGTGTGTGAAACAAAGTTTATTAGCATGATCAAGGTTTACTGTCGAGACGAGTGTCTATCATCACTTTTTAATGGGGGCGAAGTGCATCGGCTCGGGAAACTCGGTAGTACTCGCGACTATTGCTTTGGTTCTTTGGACCATGGGGCGCAGGGCACTAGGGAGGCAAATAGAAATGGAGCATGCTGATACTCGCAGGTATGCGGACTAGGGGCGGTTATCCCTGCTTCGGCTCAATATTAGCGTATTTCCTCAGCTATGTGGCGCTTAGGGCAGGGGCCCTCGAGTGCTTCGGAAATTGCTCCTAAAAGCGTGTCACCCTGCACGTTGTTCCTCTACACGCGGTGACTGGTAGTGGACGGGGTTAACGAAAAAACGACGACGGGGTTTAACTATGCGAGTTCTACTCTGGCAACACAAAACACAGCCTTGTTGGTACTCAATATAAGACCTGCGATAAGATACTCCGAGGGGTGCCGACTAGTTTACCCTCGCGACTTGTTCGTGGTAATGCTTACACGCTGATTCGTTTCATCGTTTCGGGTAACTTTGTCTACTAAACAGTACGCCTGACCGAAGGGGACCAAGAGGAGGGGGGGGTGGAATGATTCGTCAGATTCGGAACGGTGGGGGTTGGTCACAGCGTGAACAGAGCACGAGGCGACCTCCTAGGCAATTTCTGGGCTGCCCCCAGGGCGAGCCTGGTTATTTGAGTTCAATCTGCTTCCACGGCTTTTCCATAGAAGCCTCGGTGGGGGCGCAACACACGGCTGTATGCGCCATGCCGATCGGTTATCCGATCTTATTTCCTGACCCTGGGGTCGTTTTGAGCAACGGGGGTAGAGGGGGTCGGCCTTCGACGCGTCTGCGCCTTTTGTTTTCTCGTTGGTTGTTTTCTCTTTACTCTCTCTATCGCTCATCCTATTTCCTTAGTGTTTTATGCACTGCAGCTTTGCAGGGTCTCGACTGCACTGTAGCGCAGTTGAGTTAACATCGACTTAATAGTCGATGTTACTATATTCCTATGGTTGAATGGTTAAGACCAATGAATCTGCAGCGGGCTTAATTTCCCCGTGCAGGATCGAATCTACTAAAGGGCAAAAAGGAAAATGAAAGAATAGGGAAATAGAACAGGATCATATGTAGTGCATAGCCTAACGGGCAACTCGGAATAAATAGTGCAATCAGGCTAAACTCAGCGATCAACTCGCCTCAAATAAAAATAGGGGTTTTGCACCAGCTCGGTTTAGGGCCGAAATAGCCTGGGCGAGGCAAGTAGTTTTTTTCCCGGTATGGGGAAGAAGTATTTTCAATTTTTTGGAGGCGGGAGCACAAGGCGCTTCTCCCGCAAGGATACAGACTGAATGCGGCTGTGGGGCCGATCGTCAGCTTATTTAAGTATATTCACTTTTTTTGGCCATTGGTCTCGAGAGAAGGCCATGTCGCTAAGCTATAGTGAACACCAGTAAACTCGACTGTTCTAACTGAGTAGTTTCGGGGTGGGGGTAGGGTGTTTTAATCGCAAACTATTTGCATGCGGCACCAAATAAGTCTGGCGGACTTTTGGATGGCTGGGTGCATCGGCCCGCCGGCCGTTTATCAGGTTCTTTTGGGGCGTGGGGGGTAGTCGTTTAACATTGCTTCGGTCAGCCGTCCTAGTGGATAGCGGATTTGATTGATCAGTCCACTGCGTTCGCGAGAAAACGGTGTCCTGAGTCTGTAGTTATTTATTTTACAAATGAACACCAAAACGCTATGAACTAATGGGTCCGCTAGTTGTAACGAAACGGGCCAAGTAGGACAAATCCTCATGAACAGCAAACACCTTAACCTCAAGTTAGGATACTTAGAATTTGTTCAATCTTTTGTATGCCCAAATTTTCTTAGCTCATTCGGATAAACAAATTTTGGGGCTTCCTAAACCGCGACGGAGGCTAGTCCTCCGTTCCTAAGCTGCATTTCTGTCTGAGCTCAAACACGGCATGGGCGTCCAACTATCAATTAGGCTGTAAATTTGTAAACCGTAAAAGCAAACCGTTAAACAAGTCCCTATTTGTTCAGCGTATATGTTCAAGGAAATTTTACCGTCGTAGGCTCAGGAATATTCTACAACTCTAACTCAAGAATAGCCGGTCATGTAAAACATAGACGTGGAGCGTCCATTTTTGTGTGCCCTGCCTACGACCACGCGGAATCAGAGAGACTTTGACTTGGTTGATCAGTCCTCACAGCGCTCTGTACGAGTGTACCCCAAATCGCTTAATGCCTCCTGCATCGGAACTCGACGCTAAAGATTGATTCCAGGTAAGTTTGTGCGTAGCACTTCTGTGGGGACTGGGTGGGTTAAAACCCGAACGCGAATGATTCTACCAATGGGTGAGGGACGCGCTACATTCGTGAGGTACCTAAGCGAACGGCCTGTTACTCTTCGTTCGGTAGGGAAACTAAACCCCTGCTACAACTAGACCTTCCTTGTACTTACAAAAGTTGATCCTTGGGGCAGCAATCGCTAATCCCCTTCGCGAGGTGTGTACCTTCGCGGAAATCGTTTGTCCATCGAGGCAATCCGAAGCGAAAAGCGAAAGGAATGAAAACAGAGCCGAACGAACACTATGAACAATAAAACAATGCGTCGGAGCCGGTCAGTAAAGTCGATCGAACGAATCCAAAAGTCGACGCGGCGATCGTCGCATCGAAATTTTAGCCCATGTTGTGGGATGGCGATTTTGTCGCCACCCAATCGTCGTTCGTCGTCGCCCGCCCACTTTTTTCGGGTCTTCCACCGTCGTCCAATTGGGGAGACTTCCGGAAATTCAAATTTGACAGCTACCGTAAACCGTCGATGTCCTTAGGGAGAGTCGGCTTCAATCCAATTTGCCGACATCAAGTTTGAACCCTCCGAGTAGTCGGAGGTCGACCATCTGCGACTTTTACCCCGATTTTCTCATGAAATCTGAACTCTGAAGTCCCAATTTCCCGTAATTTAATTATCACCGGATGTTCAGTGAAATCGGATCTTAAACCCACAGCATTCAAACGATATCCGGTCCCCGCTCAATTTGAATCACTAACGACAACTTTCGGGTCACGCAATTTCCGTCTTCAGCCCCAACTAGCGTAACAATCTGCTCATTTTTTCGATTGTTTTATCTTCCCAGCCCATGTCGACTCGGCGACTATCGACACAGCCTTTGTGGTTTTCGACATGCCGCCATCCCAATTAAGCTAAATTTGACTTGGAAGGTGACCCTCGCTCATGAGGACACCTTAAAACATCGAGAAAAATCAAGCTAGTTGGCGATTTTCATGAGGCTATCTAATGTTTCAACGTCTCGCCGGGGGCACGACGTGGGGAATGCGCCCGTCTCAAGGTCAGAGACAGAGCAAACTCCAGCGAGTTCCCAACCAATCAGGGGCCCCGCTCCAAGGCCCCTAGAGCCCACAGGAGGGCCCTAAAGACACACCCCATCCGTCTTAATTGTCCGTATCCAGTCCGTCCGTAAAACTCTTGAATTTTATCGCATTTTGTATGTTGTGTCCCCTTTCGTCCGATGGTGGCTCTATCCTTATATATATAATACATAATATATATAGATAAATATATATATATACATACATATATCTACACACATACACACAAACATATGTACTACGCACAATAGACATGGGGGCGACCTGAGCGACAGAAAGGTCGCTCAAAATATACACAAACACAAACATACACTCACAACACACCAACAACAGCAACAACGACAGCGATAACAAAGGCGACCGATCAAGAATTTCGGTTAGAGAGTGAGCAAGGACAAGAAGACAAAAGGACAGCGAGGACACAGGGCGTGGGAAAGGAAGTGGGACAAGGGGAATCCCGTGCGATTTTCGAGAGGCCGGGGTTAGATTCGGTCCCCGGACGAGGAATGGAGTCGGTCGATATCAAACGCGAGGGGGAAGGACGTAGTATTGAGTCGGGACCCACAACTGGGATATATAAGTATGGGGGTTTAGCAGGCTCTCCCGCCTTAACGGCTGGGCGAAGCGACACCCGCAAGACATCGTTGGACTCGCCGTCAAACGGCGATTCGAATGAGAGGTGATATGCCTGCCGCAGCGGCAGGGGTTAAAACAGTACTAAAATCAGAGCATTTAGAGAGAGACGGCAATGGTGGGGGCGCTTTCTTCGGCTGTCCCGGGTTAACGGGGCGCCGGCAGGAAACCCGCCGGGTATTTTTGGAAACGTCTCAACAAGACGAACCCAACGAGGGGCGGTTCGCCCGTTTTTTAATCAGGGGAAAATTTCGAACGATTTGCGGCTATCAGTAGTTTACAACAGCGATGGGGGCACATTGCGTTGCATTTACCTAGTCAAGGTGAATGAAACGAGGGGTCTCATGCGCTAACTCGGAAATAGGGTGCGACAACTAAGGTGCAGGAGGGTGGGGCTGGCGTTCGTCATGGCAAAGCGGGTTACACCTGAAAATTGGAATACCGGGAACGACTCGTTTCAGGTACTTTCAGGGGAAACGCTCAAGGTGGTGCCGGAAGGCACAAATGGCCTGGTATCCGTGCGTAGTCATCTAATAGACACATGTACATACACATATATATAGATAATATAAGTACCCAGCAGTAGTCCTGTTTCCGTAATGACAATCCAACTGACCAGTTATCGTTACGTTGCACGAGCTAGGTTCGGGCATGGTCCGAGGCGGTTTGGTTCCCGGCGAAACTCCTCCAAATATCTTACCGACATGCTCCGGTCATTTCTGGATCATGGCGTTTTAGGCGGTCACGGGTCGACAATTTGGCGCGATCTCCGTCGTTCTCCAGACCTGTGCAATCTACCGTAACCTTAGCTTGACTAGCTGTTTTCTGTAACCACTACCTATTACACAGCTAGAAATAGGTAAACTTGATATTTTCCATTTTTATCTCTATAAATTAGTTAAGTTGGACGTGCAGCCTGGGGCCTCCTATTTCCGGACGGTCCTGACTGTGACGTTTGCAGTGCTTAGGGAAGACTGGTCGAGTTGCGAGTGGCCTCCTTTCCCTATCATCAGTGATAATCCACTATAGACGATTGGACTTTTGCCTAACTCTCGTCCCTACCGTCATACAAGCAGTCAATACATAGGTTATGACAAAACGGTACAAAATAGCACAAACGACAATTTATAACTCATACATGGTTGATGAACACTGATAACATGGGTTATGACGTTACAACAATATATATATATATATATACATAATCCAACAATCTTAGAGCACAGTTCATTATGGTACAACATGATATGGAACTCAACAACTTCATAACATCCTTCATAACGATACAACATGGTATTGAACCCAACAATTTTATAGCATTACCTATTGCGATACAACATGATATGTGAGCCAAAAATTTTATAGCATCCTGCATTATGAGACAACATGGTATGGAACTCAACAATTTTATAACATTATTTATTACGATACAATTTGATAGGGAACCCAACAATTTATAACATTATTTATTACGATACAATTTGATATGGAACCCAACAATTCTACAACGTTATTTATCACGATACGATTTGATATGGAACCCAACAATTCTATAACATTAGCAGAACATAACATGGTTTATCAAAAAGGACGCAACGTGAAACCTAACAAAAATAGAACATTCCTTTCCTTACCGGGACACGATGTGGGGTCCTGCAAACCTTAGTGTACCCACTGGTAGGCACATGTCCCTATGTGTCAAGAGCAACGCCTAAATACACAAAACCGTGTCGCCGCTTGTCCCCATGCTATACATCATTCCATCTAACCCCAACTGGGTCTTTTGCGGTGTCCCTGGGCAATTTTGGCACCTAGAAACATGGAAATCCTCGTAACGGGGCCGGAACGGTCCTGTTACATTTGTAACTTTGTTTTTGTTGTACAGCAAAAATATACAGCAACCCTAAAAGCATTGCCTGTTTCATAAAACAAGCTTATTGCTTCAAAACATCAACAGTGGAAATGCAGTAGTTGAGTGTATAGGTTAATGAATGTGAATATTTATATATGTGTATGTGTGTATATATATGTACATACTTATAGTATATAGCTTGGCACGTATAGCGTAAGAAGTAGTGAATAGTTCGGTTGTAATAATCTTGTCGCTTAATGTACCTTATCACATAGAATCGCGGTAAAAGGGGCGTCCTATATGATTAGCAGTTTGGCGGTGGCTTTCTAAATTTTGTTCTGAAGTTGAGCATATTCCGTCGAGTACCCATCTTCATTCAATAAGTCATAATTTCAATACTAACTCAATGTAACATCCACATAAATCACAAAGTATTTAGTTCACAGCGTTATAATTGCTCTGTGTAACTTGCTTCAAAACCTATTTGTTATGATAAAAGTTAGGCCCAATACACGTCTGTCAGAACATAGTCTTGAAAAATTGTATAGCTGTAATTTGAACACTGTGTATTTGTAGACAAACAGTAACACAAGGCATGGGGTTGATATAACGTAGCCACATAGTGCTGGGTGTGTGATTCCGATCGCAACTTTGTAGAATAATATGTATAATTTATAAAATCGCAAAAATATTGAACTTACCAAATTTAATGATCTTGTCAAAATGTAATTGCCATCTCCATTTAGTAATTAAACGCCAGTACTTGCAAGGCTGTTTATAAGGTGTAGATTAATTAGTTTTTGGAAGGGTACAATTATTAAATAAAGTGATAGTGGCTAATAACTTTATGCATATGGAAGTATGGTTGAAGTCAATTGAGGTACTTAATATTATTATAATTTAGACGCAGTATGCTACGAGTCGGATGCACGATTTATTTAATTTAGTACCGCAATTTCAGTATTATCAACGCTGTATGTTGCATTTGATTGCAGTTGTGACATTGTGTGTATAGTGGCGCGCTGTGTATACGTAAATGCCGGTGTCTTTCGAACTCCTTTTAGTACGGCTCTGTTGTCACTGATCAAGTGATGGGTATTTTGACGGGTATAATTTCGGTTCACCTAGCAGCAAAACGGGTGGCGGTAGCTGTGTCGGCTCCTGCGAAATACGTATGGTAATTTATGTTCCGCGACTATGGTGTATTAACATTAACAGAAGGGTGAATGTGAATTCGATCACACTACCTGATACATTCATGGTGATGGCGGCCGGCAAGCTGTGCAACTGGTGAGTGAGCGGGAAAATGTTACCGTACCATACTTCTGGATTGGACGAATAACAATGTTGTGCGGGAAATTAACATTCAATGTAACATTATTCAGCTGTTGGAACATTGACTATTACAGAAAAACAAAAACGGTGATTGATTCACTAATTGATCGATAGATTGAATGTTTGAGTGACTCGTCTGATTCGATTAATGGATTGCTGTATTGAATGTGTACCTCAGTGCGTTTAAAAACTAAACATATAGTTCTACCCTTAGAAAAATTTGAGGACAAATTTTTACGCAGCGGAGGGGATAATGTGACATGGTTTGCCCTACCATGTTTAAATTAAAACGATTTATATCCGCGTTCATGAGTTCCCATTTTTGGGAGCCCAAACCTAGCTCATAAGCAACATTTACTATAAATACATTTAGCTGCTTCATATTTTGTTTTTTGTTTATCATCTGCATCAACCATTCATTGTATATTATGTGCTTGGGTTATTGATTACGAATACATATACAAAATATATGTATTGTATATGTTTATTTCTATACGGTGTGTCTATACATAATATGTTTATTAATTTGTTGTACATCGAAACCTAGTGTATGGAGTGCCTTCTGTCGCGCGTTTATGTTTCTATGCGCGCTTAATGTATCTTGTCTTTTATGTTGAAACTTTCGTACATGGTGCAGGAGAATTTTAGAACTTAGCTAATTTCGAGAGATTTCAGGAGAAACAGAAATAAGAGAGTTTCATGTGAGTCTAGGCCATAAGTTGGAAATATATCGAAATTGAGTGTAATGGTTGGGTGCCTTAAGCATTAGACCTACATTAGCGGATATGTGTATGTGTATCTGCTGGATTTTCGAATAAAATCTTAAATTTTGCTTATACTTAAGAATTCGGGGAAACTCATAAAAACTTATTCTCTAACGACTAAAATTCACTTAGGTTTAAGAGGGAATTGTAGGGGAGTGGAACCAGAGTAAAACTTGGAAAACTTATTATGTAATTTCGATCGCTTAGAGAAATAATCTAGGAGAAAATTGGGAGTAGACCTACAGCTCTGTTATTTAAGCGATTGCGCAGTTAGATCATGGCCTTAGTCGGCTTCAGAAGCTGCGCGATCAAGATGAGTACGGTTCAGCCGTTTATGTGTTTTATATGTATTGGTTGTATTTTGTTGTATTGTATTGAAAGAAATAAACGATAGTTATCATAAGTGGTGACACATTATGTCCCTAAGAATAAGCAAATAAGGTAGCATTGTAGATTGCATTGAAGCATTTTGGTGTGAAAGGGGACGCAGTTGTGTGTAATCTACGGTGAAACTAAATACCCCTATGACCACGTAGGTTACAGAGAAAATAAGGCGAGAGTACGCTATATTCCAGAGCAGTGAAATTAATTAACCTGCGCACCTGTTTCTTGGCTATCTGAGCTACCTGCAAATTTGTTGCTTTGGCGTTATCAAGTGAGTTCCAGGTCAAAGATCTTAATTTGACACCGGAGAGCCGGTCGATAGTGATGTTCGGTCCGAATTTAATTTGATTTCCTCAGACTTCAACATGCTGGTTAGTACGATCGATCCAATAACGAGCTGAGTTTAGTTTCCGTGCGGAAACCATAAAACTCCATTAGGTGGTACTCTCATAGTTTTACCCAAAGTTACATGTGCTAACTGTCTGCGGTTGGTCAAATTAACTTCAGGTTCACTAGTCCTAGTTAAGACGCCCTGAATAGTCGTATGTACAGTTGTGTCGTTAGCAAGTGGACCGATAAGCGACCAGTTGCTAAACTTATGCTTAATGGGTTCAGGCACATGCTCGCCTGCAATAATTCATTATAAACAGCTGGTGCGGTGGTCGGTTACAAACTGTGGGGTTCACCAAAAGCTATTGCCGGTCGGCGTTTGCATGCTCCTAGGTTTAACGATTCAAAGCGAATGTGTCCCAACCGGGTGGTGTACTGCGACAGTTGTAATCTCAGTTGCGTCCACGTAGCAAGTGGCGTCCAGCCAGTGTTATAGACCCGAAAATAAGGTCTGACGTCGTCACGTTTGGGTAATGGTAGTTGCAAAATACACCGGAAGCGAAATGCCGTTAGATCGACGCCCACGGGCATGATGCGTCCGAATTGATATGCCAACCTGGGTTCACGCATCAAGACGGTTTTAGAAATACGCGGACATAGGGCGAATAGCTGGTGTAACATAACGACATCGATTAGGGGAAAATTGGTATTGAGAATAGACTCCATTATGGCTTGTACCGAGGAGGGCATGTTCTCTCGGAGGATGTGGTCGATCAATTGGCGGTGCACATGCGCTATACCTTGTTGATAAGCACAGCGAATCTGCTCAATCATGGTGACTACCTCCTGCATACTGTGATGTAAAAATGCGTAAATATCCTCGTTAGCTCTAGTCAGTTGCCTTATTGCTTTAGTGTTCTGGAAAGAGACATCGTTTGTCTCATTCATGAATTTTTCGAGGACAGTTACCTGTTGTCGAAAATTATTAATGTGTACTCCATTTTCGAAAGCCATTCCCAGGCTAAGAAATCCGGAGACGGCGCCGGCAGCGGTGGCAATCCAGCTAGCAAAGCGTTTATCCCTTCGGTTAGTGAGATCGCACAGCTGCTCATTGGCTACACAAAAAGAGTGTACCACTAGCGAGTAATAGTAGGTGTCTAATACACCATGGTACGCTTCGTCAACCTCGCGTTCCAGATCGTGCAGGGTCGTATGCAATTGCGAGTTTTCGGTACAATTAGCTTTTCTGCAGCAGTCGGCCCTACAGGACCTGTTTTCTTCGTAGGGAGAACAAAAATCGCTCACAAAAGGGTCTGACTTGCGTTCCCAATCCCGCAGTGATAGCTGCAATACCACTTGTTAATGCGTAGTTTGGTCCGAAGTAACCACCAAACCTTGTGGCTCAATTACAACTCCTACTTGTCGATTAACAAAAGCACCTAATCGCGAGATAGTATCGTTGAATGGCGATAGTGTGGCGTGTGTGGGACTCAGTGCTGAGAGCCACAGAAGCACTAGTATCGTACAAAATTTCCCCATGATCGAAGGTTCCCAGGACCGTTATTGAGGTTCGATAGGGAGCGCCGGGTCGTGCTTTTAGAAGGTTCCGTAGAACTCTCATTAACTACAACTCCCTCAACCCTTTCGTCGTTTGCTCCTCCCTCGCTCATCTGGTCAATACTCTTATCAACTAGTTCTTCCCGTTTAGCGGCATCCACGTCGGAGCCAACTTCTGACGCCTCTTCGGGCGAGTCCAAATAAGCAGCTACCGCTAAAGCCAATTGTTCCTCCAGGTTTCGAGCGGAATTACTGATGGTATCACGTTGGAGTGTGCACGGTTGAGAAATTAAGTAGTCTACTTCCACATGCTCACCTCAAGTAGGTTGACGCTACCAGGGCCTCGCAGAAGCCTTAGTCGTGCGCATAGCTACACCAGTCGATCACGTCTACGAGATTCATTGACAAACCCTACACTACAGATTGCCTGTCGAACAAAAGCAGTGATCAGAACTCCATTGGTGCCTGGTTCCTATAGACAAATTCAATTAGATGGGGCGCTTCACACATCATTTCTTGAAATCAATATTTACGGCGCAGAAAACCCGTTGCATCCGAGCCGACTGAATTCCCACATAGTAGGGCCAACCAGGTAGTATATACCCATCCAGACGGATAGACGCACAAGCGGTGCTCAGTGTAACTTTGTAATTCCATTTTCCTCGGTGACCGACGAAATAGCAATATGGACGTATGTTCGGTGATTGTCGATCATGGTTTTCCTTGCACTCGCAGCACACTGGGCTCCTACTTAGTTCTGTCTCGAATTCCCTGACCATGACCTGCAGGAGAGTGTGACCATTCACGCATTGGCCCACCAGTTCCATAAAAAGATCTAACGAGGCGAGGGCTATTGGAGTAAGATATAAACCAGTCACGCGATTCTCGATTAAGGTAGCCATACCTAGGATACTACTTAGCATAGCGGAGTCTCGTTGAAGCGTCGCGTCTTCAGTAGCGTCAAAACGAATATCAAAAAGTCGGCTTAGATTGTTCAATTGCTCCATGGCGAGAATATTCCTCCGGTAGAAAAGAGCTTGCGGCTGCAACACCGCAGACTGTCCGAATTCTGCGCTAATCTCGCCAACTCTGAAATTAATTGGTATAAGGCATTCTGCTAAATCGTGGGGCAAATTATCCGCCAATTCGATCCGATAGTACTGGCAAGTTTAAGTTTCAGCATGATTCGTAGGAATGGTGAACAGCGCGTCCGTTCCAAGAATTCGATTTCGTTCATCGTCCATTAATGGCCGAACATGTCCGGGTTCATTCCGAGTAACGTTAGTGAGGTAGAGTCCGTACGCGTTCAACAGTTGTTCGTCAACTCTGTGTATTCGTTCATTGTCAGCTTTCGTGCAAGTTCTCTTGTCCCATGCAAGCATCTGAGTCCTCACTAATTACGCTTACAGATTCCTCCGAAATACCCGGGGACATACTTGGTCTCCCTCCGACAGATTCTTTCTCAGCCATCACGGATTTTTAAGGTAGGGTACCATAATGATCCGAGGGCGTACGAAGCTACTCTTCAACGGGTCCCAGAATATCGCTGGAAATGCTAAACGGTGTGTCAGTGGAATCACCCAAATTTCCCAGGCGCATACGAGGCAACCTTTCGATGGAGTCATCCCTTACACCATCCTCACCGAAATGGGGAGCTAGATTCAACTCGTTTATTTCTCCCACTTCATCGCTACTACGCTGGTGGGCTTCGCTATGATCACCATCGCTGATAGAACCACTTCCGTTTTCAGAACGGATGGATAATTCACTCATTCGCAACCTTATATTGATGTCTTTTTCTGATGGTGCTCGCGGTGCTTCGTTATTGTGGCGACGCATTTCCCACACCCTTTCACGGTGCCAGTCATTCTCATTCATCAGGGCTTGGCTCGCGTCTATACCAATCAGCGTTAGGATCTTTCCAGTTAGCTCAAAATTCCTCAACGTCTAACACCCTCGCCTCGTCAATCTCGCTATTATTATCCTGATCATAGCTATTGTCGAGCTCATCAGGCGCGACCGTCACTCCATATCCAAGCTCACGTTCCAGTTATTCTCCCCTTTCATTGGACACTAATGGGGTACCCTGGCTTTGGTTGCACACATTCGCTACGCTTAAATACTTCGCATCGCTCGCTCTGGATTCAGTTCGTGAATACAGTAGTTCAACCGACTCCCCAGACTCACGAGATTCACTAAATTCAACACACCCAGCGTTATTCTTCACGCTAGTTCCACCACACAATTCGTTGAAACAACTTAACTCACTGCAAGATTCGTCGTTGCGAGCTTCAACGACGGGGGCCGCAATGGGACCCTCACAATGCGATGTATGTTCTTTATTGGCCACCCCGCCATCAGCATTCCCATACCTGGGCAGACTCCGGGCAATACTTTCAGCCCCAACGATCATGCTCGCTTCATTGGCGCAAACAGTCGCCAATCGCTCGGTACCTCCACTGGGGTACGTCCGACAAGGGCGGCTCCGGTCAGCATCAAGGAAGGACCCAATGACCGGGAACCCCTTTCCGATGAGGTCGGGAAGGTCACCTCAAGTCTATTAATATTATAATTCGCCGGCTCAAAATAACATTCAATTACATCAACTTAACTTCCATCATCTTTGGCGAAGAACTCGCTAAGACAGCAAGCTCCACCTAACTTAGGCAACCCATCAGGCTCATACGACACACAATTCTCACGCACGCGCAAAGGACGGCTCGCGCGGCAATCCAACCCACAGACTACATCATACGACCTATAATTTAGAACGCGACTAGGGCTAGGCGACTCTGAGGAGGCCTCTACATCGTCTAACCCAGCCTCCTTCATCCGTGGTCGACCACCGACCTCTAAAAACTCCATGGGTGCCTCACACGGCGACCCGAATATATCCGTACTTTCCAGAGCCATAGAAAAGCCATCGGCTTCCACGCCGGAATAATTAACATAAACATCAACACTCTATCCACATACACTCGAATGACCAGCTTCAGAGGAGGAAAATATAACAATGGTTCGTCAACAACAACAACATTATCCTCAGTCCCGTTCTCTTCGGGCATATCCAAAGAGCTGGGGGTTCCGGAACTCCAACTTGAGGTGGTTCCCTGGGGTCTATCGGCATCAAAACCAACTTTTCCTTTATCATCACTCGCGCTGTAATTTTCTCAACACTACTGTTTTCCATTACTTCGTAACTTTCGACATCACCCGCAGTACTCTCTATTGCAGTTATGGTTCGTTCGTTCAGTTCGTACCCGCACGTGGGCAGTTCGTTCGACTGATCGATCGATCTGTCGCCTCGCTGTTCGCAGCGCTGATTTCGCTCGCTCGTGCAAATATATAAAAGTGCATCGACACCTGTGCTAGATGCGTCCACACATGACATATACAATCCCTCTCACAAGTAACCCTCTTTTTGATATTTTGTGTTTCGTTCTGTATATACAGTATTTACGTGTTCATCCTCATACTGTTCAACGTCCTCGTTCGTTGCGTCTGACTCCAAGACTTGGGGGCAATCGATTGGCTGAACCAGATTATGGCTCCGTGTAAGAAACGCGGCATCAACACACGGAGTGGTCATGATCACGTTCAAGCGCCGCTCGACGAGCCCTTCCATCATCTCAGAAATGCCCATATCGTCGTTGGCTTGACTTGACTTGACCGGGCAGTCACCTCCGTCAGAAGTTCGCCCCACTCCCACGCGCCTGCCCCCTGCAAGATTTCTTGTGGCGAGCCATGTCTGTGGCTACCAGGGTGCTGACGCATTGATCGCATTTAGCTTGTTTCGGGCGATACACTCTTGCCGGGCCCCCTCCTCCCTGATTGGTCACTTTTCCTCGAACCCCACAGTCTCCTTCTTTCGCCGTACAAGCCCGTCGATGTCGCGCTATATTACTTTTGGAAAAATCGCCCCCACAAACTTCGCACCGGCTGCAATGTCCACGGCTGGTTTCCCACTCCGCCAGGTGAGCCACGTGTTTATTGATGCGATGTTTCCACGCTGCCCTATCGTTTGGCACGCTTCCCGCCTCCATCCAACTAATGCCCGCCTCTCGCAACAACCTTTTCCATTGCAACAGTGTCTTCCGCTTTCGCCGCAGGAGCCTTTGGAAGCGCTTCCAAGCGAGCGTCCCAGCAAAGCGCGACCGATTTGGTCTGCGGATCGTTGTCCATTCTCAAGACGTAACCGATACGCTCGAGTAGCCTCTTCTCAATCTTCCACCTTATCGATTTCACCTTCAATTCGTTGCGAACGTCTTGCATGTTCTTGTCCAGTTGTTGCATTAGCGGCAGGATCGGCCTGTTTTTGTTTGACCAGGCGTAACGGTAGCACTTGACCCATTGCTGCAGCCGTTTTATGTCGCCCAGTTGCCATGTGCGCGTCGCGCAGTCAAAGAGAAGACCACTTTCCACGCACATCTCGACGATCCGTACTTGCATCCGCTTGGACAGCTTGGATCCCCGCAGCTGGTTCTTTATCTTAAACCACAGGCCGCCGGCCCTTTTGATGCGGTTGGTGACATCGGCTTTGGGGCTGATCCAGCTGCCCAACATTCGTATCTCTCCGCTAGCCTCCGTGCCAAACTCCAGCCTTTCTTCTTTCGTCTCATTCGTTTCCTCTTCGAATCTGCCCATTATGTCTTTGATTATTTTGACGACGTCTTCAATCTCCCACCGTTCGCCGATGAGTGTAGTGTCGTCCGCAAAGAGTGATAGTGCCAGCCGCACGTTCTTGGCATCACTGTTGTAGCGTTCCCAAAGCTCGTGCCTGGGAGTTCGCTGCCGCGAACCCAGTTGCGACTCACGCCCGGTACGCCTCCCGCATTTGTGGCCGCCGCCGCCCTTTCCTTCTGTGCTATGTGCATGACGGCCTGATGAAAGATGTTGAAAAGGACCGGCGATGTCGGACAGCCTTCTCTGGGGGCCCGCTCCGGGAGCCACTTGTCGCTGTCTTTCTCTTTCCCTTTGACGCTGTACGATGTCGTTCCATGCAGGTTTCGTATCGTGCAGAGGCAGTCGCCGCTCAGGCCATATCTTCGCAGAATCTCCCACAGCGCCGGTTTGTTGACTCTAGGATACGCCTTGCGCAGGTCCAACAATACTGCTACCGGATCCCTGTCACCATTGTCAACCACCTGCGTCCGCTGTTTCCGCTTTCCGAGGTCTTGAGCGTCCTCCTCGAGGCGTACCATCATCTGTGTAGCGTCGGCTGTAGATCTTCCAGGCCTGAATCCAGCTTGGTCGTCGTCAACCAGCTTCAGGTGTTCTGCCCACCACCGCAGACGGTTTGCCAAGACACGTGCGGTGATCCTACTGCTCATTGCCAACAAACATACGCCTCTGTAGTTGTTACCATAGTTGCGATCGAATTTCTTGAACAGAGGGATAACTTGTCCCACCTTTAGTTCGTCGTCCCACTCGTTCGCTCTCGTGCGAAACATATTCTGCACCATGTCCACCAGCTGCGCCCTGATCTCCGGACTGGTAGCGCGGATGTAGCACATACGCAGGGCGTCGCGACACGGCGCTGCTTCCTTTATCACCTTCAGTTGGTCTAGTATCTCAGCTTCTGACGGGATTTCATTCATCGAGGCGTTCGCCGCTATAGCCTTTGGGCAGTTCCGTAGGTTCGCCGTTTGCTCCACCGCCGCCATCACCTCGTTCGGATTCTGCTCGAATCTCTTCTCAGAAACTCTTTCGAAGTGCCGCTTGAAGACGTCAGTCGTTATCGTCGTGCTGTTTGGGGCCTTTCGCCGCCCCCTCGTTCCGAGGTGGCGTAGGATTTTGTATATCTGGCCCGCGTTGCCCCTGTTGCAAGCTCCTTCACACTCGTCGATAACGTCATCCCACCACCGTTGTTCCCAGTGCCGAAGTTTTGCCTTCATGTCCCGACGTGCCCCTTTTAGAAGCTCTTTAACCTCGTCGATCCTTTGGTCGCGTTCCCGTCGTGTCGCCCTCGTGGCGCGCTGCTCTTTCATAGCATTCCGCTGCTGAGTCAGATCGTACATTGTCGCTTTCAGTTGATTAATCTCGTCGTCTCTCCCGAGCAACCATGGGCTGCTGTTTCTTTCCGTTTCGTTCCACAAACTCTTTCGGCTGCGTCCGTCAGAATGTCAGCCACGATGTTGTAGTTGGATGCGTCTTTCTCCATCTCGTGTTCTCGTTGGGCGTACGCTTCCCTTGTCGCCTGCTTATAACGCTCCCTGACCGCTTCATTCTTTACCTTTTCCCACGCGATATGGGGTTTCCTCGGTCGTCCGGCTGTCCTCCATCTGCGTCTCTTGATGCGTATGGTCAACAGTTTTGGTTTGTGGTCGGATAACGCCATGTCTTTGATCGTTCTAAATGATCGGACCGTTCGATGCCGATGATCCGCCTTCATTAGGAAACCATATAGCCCGTACCATCTATGGTATATCCGGCTGTACCATGTGCCACGTTTCGGGTGACAGAAGAAGCTGTTTACCTAGCAGAGACCGTTTTCCGCGACCATTCAGACCTAGCACAGACCATTCGACCAAATCTCGGCGCGCGTCGTTCGTGTGGTTTAAACCGAATCGACCGCATGAGTTTGCCGATCCGTTACCGTGCCGATTTGAGAATTATGGTCGCCACCAATGATGAGTATCTCATTTGATGGACTCTCGGCGATTTGGTGCTCCACCTCCGCTCGGAATGCCTCCATTTCCCCGGGCTCACTTACCCACAACGGCTGGTACACCGGTACTAGGCGCGTGTTGCCAATTATAACCGTTGTCACGCGCTTGGCGTAGCGGACACGTTGCTTTTCGGCAATCCATTGTTTCAGCAGAGTTGCGCGCAAGATTATCGCTGATTTCGTCTAGTGTATAACCGCTATTCTGTCGGTCGGGTCACCCAGCCATATGACGCCGTCTTGATCCGATCGCACTTCCGATACCAAAACCGCTTCCCATCCGTTGACCACTGTCTGTACGACCAGTTCCAGACGTGTGCGATTCCCTTCCCGCATGGAGATCCCTTGCAAATTCCACGTCACAATTGTGATCAATTCCGCCGCATCTTTTCGTTCGTTGCCCGGGGCAAATAGTTATGCCCCTCCTTTCGCGTTTCCCTCGGGCCCTACGCTCTCTTCTCTCTCGTCTGCGTTGGTTGCGCTGCGCCTTTTTTGTATCGGAATTGTTCCTCCGCCATCCTCTATGCTTTGGGCCAGGGTTGGGGTGTATCGTTCTCAGCTGAATCTTCGCCAGTTCTCTCGCATGATTCTCGCAGGGTGCAGGCCATGGAAGGCCCTTGCCAACAAATGGTTTAAAGAGCTCCTCGGGATGGCTGGGCCCTAAGCGCTCTGTTGGTCCGCAGGAGGTTGGCGGGGGCCCGTCGCTAGACGCAGCTTTGCCCCTTTTCCACGAACCCTGATGGACGTTTTGCCGCACCGTCTTTACGGACGTGCGTGACCCACTTGAGCCGAGCCGAAGCAGAAGGCAATCCATCGACAAGCCCATATCGTCGTTCGAATGTATCAAATATCCATCGTCATCGTACTGTTGTTCGTCTATATTGGCGAGAGCGTTAACACGTCCAGTTGGTTCACCATACCCTTGTTTGCCTTGGATCATACCGAACTCGCGACTTATCACTTCCAACCGATACGTTGTAGCAGGGCTCGGTTCTAGGTTCCCATTGTTTTGCGCTGCATTGCAGTTCTACTGCTAACGAGGCGCTGTATAGCGTCATTATTCCTATTTCTGACTTCCCCAGCATAAAATCGACCAGGCTGCTGCTGGTTCCCCAGGTTTCGATCAGGCTGGGGTCGCTCACTTTGGGCCTTCTGAAATCCATAGGCCTGCGCCGGCCTACTATTATAATTTGTGGATGGTCGGTTCCCGCATGGTCCCCATTTCCACGATTGTTATTAGCGAAACCTGGTGGCAGTCGACCATACTGGGTTCTCAGTTGACTCGGGACACTTTGGCGCATTCCGCCATTACTCTATCCCGGGTTATTCCGATATTCATTTCCGGTCTCAGGTAGTCGAGGTTATGGCGGTGGTGGACGTCCACGGTCCGCGGCATAGTTATCGTTCCGTGAATAGGCTCTCGTGGGGTTTCTCGGCATGTGCTGTACTGGCCCTCGATGCACCGCGCAAGGTATGTAGACTGACAGTGGTTCAGCGCTGCACGGTGCGTTGTTTGCAACTGGCGGAGCGCGCACAAGGTATGAACATTCACACATAACATGCCCTGGCTCTCCGCAACGATAGCAGGTAATAGGCGGCGGTTGCAAGCGCGGTCGCGGTACGAAAGGTGCGTTTGGAACAAAAAGCTGCGCAAGTGCGTTTAGCTGATGCGTGTTCTCAATTCTTTTATCAATCACGTCTCGTCTAACAATCGATTTATCGTGACATTATATAAGCAGTGACCTTGAGTTATGTTATAACTGTTTTTGTTAGGAAAATCAATTTTTGTGCCGCCTCGAAATACAAAGTGGTGCTTGGGATTAACTTTGGCGGAAGCCAAGATTTCTTTGGTTGGTCCCTCTTGGGAAAGGCCAGCTGTTTTTCACTTGAGCCT
Organism: Trileptium ribeirensis; assembly: GCA_030248225.1. Lineage (NCBI taxonomy): Eukaryota > Metazoa > Nematoda > Enoplea > Enoplida > Thoracostomopsidae > Trileptium > Trileptium ribeirensis. Next base: position 37,906 of record JASANE010026133.1, read on the forward strand.
AGCGGTAGGTGCTTCACTACGAATTAAGCTGGAAAAATAACTAGCTGAAAAATTAGCCTGGAGTTGGATTCGAAACCAGGACTGTCCACTTTTCGGACCTGCAAACAAGGCGCTATATCGACTGGTCTATCACTGCCCGATCTAAAGAAATATAAAGCTGCTTTATTCGGCATCACCCGTCTTTCCCTAAAGCCTACTGGTTGCTTCTATTTTTATGTATATATGTTATTAACTACATTACCTTAATAAGTATAAAACCTGATGCTGCTTCAGATATTTGAGTCCTGAATTTCATATAACTGTAATAAACGGATAAAGGAGAGATCTATCTTAGTGATCTTCTTTAACACTACCAAAATGAAAAAATTAAAGGCTCCTGTCTACTCGAATATGAGCTAGTAATTGAGCTCAAGTTTGAAGCGATTTAACAGATCTGGCCTGTTTTGTACCCGCTTATTAGAAAAAAGAGTCAATGTATTGCCTTTCGTTTCCCATTCTCTCAGTGTCCTTCAAATGTTGACCTCTCCACGGGGCCAATATTATTAACTGTGATGTTTTCAGCTGTGGGCTACCAGCCCCAGCCTGGGGGAACTGAAAAATTCCATTTAATTTAGGAAAAACAGTGCCCGCATGTCTACATGGTGTCTTTTAATTACATTTTATCGCGTTTTCCTTGCATTTTCAACATATATATCTTTTATGTGACATATTATTTATTTACTAGAAATGTGCATATCTGCAGACTGCACTACATTTTACTTAGGATATGTCAAAAAATCGAAATATATGGTATAGTGTTGAGTTGTGTTGTGATGATCATTTTTGGTGTCACCTGAACATGCATGAGAGTGCTGGGGTTAGCCAGAGGGAAGCCAAATTTACTTGGCGAAATAGCCGAAATGCAGGGTAGAGCTCGAAAATCCTGCCCGCCCCTCTATGGAGAGACGAGAAAATACATATCATTTAATTTGGAACCTGAATGAGGAGAAGCACCTGAATAGTGTTAGCAGTTTAAATAAATTTATTTCATTCAAAATGGCCTCTTTCGGCTGACACAGATAAGAATGAAATAAAAATAGTATAGATGGCGTGCCATCCGCAGGAAAGGATCCCACTGCTCATGTTTCTCACAAATATTCGTCCGTCTACACCAAAACTCATACTTAATAAAACACACATTATAATGCGTCTTGATTTCGGTAATCCATACGATTAGGTGCCACCAACCGTTAAATCATTCGGTTGCTAACAGCCATTTAATCTTTAACGTTGGCGCTTAAAAACTTATATATAAAGCAATGACATTCAATTCATGCTGCGCTAGTGTCCCCACGCTCAGATTTTAATCGGTTTAAAAATAATCAAGTTAAACATAGGGCTTTGTCGCTACTTTATCAATGTCAGCGGTAAAATCCTTATCTTTTCTCATAGTCTACCATATATAAATCGTAAGGTGTAACACAGAAAAGTGGTTCTAAGCGTCCCACATTGGAATTTTAATAGTGACCGGTATAAAAGATTAAGCTTTTCGTAATTATCACTAAACCGAATACCAGGATTAGCTAAAGCATAGCTCAACTGCAATGCTAATCAAAGGAATACGATAAAGCGGTATTAAGCGGAAAAATCGCCAATTAGATAATCAAATAAACGATTAACTAATGTAACTGTCGTTTAACCTAATAACTGAACACAACGTAAGAATAGCATTAATTTTGCGTTAACATTAATTGCTGGTTACATCTCAGCGGTCTATTGAACGGAGCTGGGCACGACATACAATGGTTATTTCTTTAACTATTAATTCATCTTTAGTATTGCATCATACCATTGCTCCGACAGAGATTTATTTATTTTAAAAACAGGATATTTTATCCATCCTGTGTTACTACTCTCTTGACGCAAGGCACAACTCCCGTGAGCTCAAGATGATTTTTTTTTCAAAATTCTTAAAGCTTGTATTGTAGTAACATTAAAATGAGAAATAGCTAAGGGGTGAAACCAATCAGATATAGCAGAGATGTTTTACCGAATCGGAACAAATCAACCCAAAAAAGGCATTTAGTATTTGTAACAGGGAGTTTACCTTTTTTGCTAAATGTTGACATGATTAATACACACTTATATGTTGTTGCATGGTACGGCCAGAATTACGAGTTATTCGTAATGGCGTGTGCGTACTTGTGGGCTAACTAGTAAATGTCACAAAGATCAATATAATATAATATTTAAACGATTAGGACGCCCTTGTGGGCTGAATACAATAAATTTGCACTGGATACATTTGAATAGTATGATAAGAGACGCTACAGTATTTGTAATAGCGAGTTTACTCTCGTGGGCTGAATAGCAATATATAGACTTATACATTTACACAGTCGATACAAAAAGGAATAGCATTTTTCTATTTTTTGTATTTTTTAATGTATAAAAACAAATTGATTATGATTTAGATGTTAGAATAATACGAGTTAGTGTCGGTAGTACGGGAGTCACTACTTTGGCCATCCGAAGTGTCTTTCATTTAATCCGCCTAACATGCATTTACGGCCAGTTGTAAAATGACATTTGAAACGTATCGCTGATGTTTTCGGCCGTAGCCAAAAACTTATCAGATCTCGACGCCTTGGCAAGTGTTTTAGTATAAGTGTCCAGCAGTTTTGTTTTTAAACGAGGATTCTGCACAAACTTTTGGTAACAAGCCTATTCCATTATCATGGCCTTTCGATTTTGCCACTGGCAAACTAAATCCCGTCCGTGCGATGTTCTTTTCATTAGCTGTTGCACCTTATGAAGACACAAATTCATTAGCTTATAATTGTCTGTATGTCGGAGAGCATCAGCTAAACCAGAATATCCGTAATGTTCGGCCTTTTTGGCGAGGTAATACTGTTCGACATTACTATAACGGACACCATCACGCCAAAATGGGGCTATTTAATAGCTGGAAAGAATAGAATTTCGGCTTTTGTAGGCGAGAACAGATAGCGTTTCTCCCATGACTTAGCCGGAAAACGATACTTAATGGCTCCTGTTTCAATCAACTGGATTTTGGGAATCTTAAACAAAATTAACGAAACTTCTGTAGTGCTATTTTTTCCTAACCATGCTATTTTGTTAAGACTTAATATGCACTGTATCAGTAAGATGATGATTACGCTATAACCGTTGCATTTTTTACTGTACAAAATATTATAGTGTAATATTTGCCCTTTCCAAACCCGATAATAGCACCAATAAATTAAATAATAGAAATAATCGCCACCTATATCTAAGGCACATAATAAAGTCCACCGCACGATAAGCTATTTGGTGTCGCTAACTGGGAACGCCGAAACTTGATGGGCTGTTTGGTTCACGTGAGCAGGAGGATATGACACGAACTGGTCCCGAAGTCGCATCAACAATTTCCACATTTCATTTTGACCCAGCCACTCTGACGGTATCTTTACGCGAGGATCTCGAGAGCTCAAAGCAACACCCCAGTATAAGTCGTATGGGCTCGCCTCTACTAATATTATAGGAAAAGTATCTACCAGTGCTTGTTGTAAAATTAGATTTTGTCTAAATTTTTCATATGTGGCAGTCTCCATTACTGATATTCGTTCTTCTAACCAGTTCTTAACGATATTTCGACCTGCTACGGTACGATAAGTGCTCGTTGTATCGTGTCTAAAAGTTGCTTAATTGCTTTGGGGTCGCCTATTTCTAGTAGTGTTGCAGCTAACTTGCCGCAACTACAATGTTCTGCCTTTTTTGTCATATAATGCTTTTCCGAACATTGATATAATGTGTCGTTCACCCAAAACGGTGATGGGAAATGTTTTGAGAGATAATGATTTTTTTGTGAAAAACGGTAATGACTGAAGAAGACATTATAAACTGTTACTGAAGAAGACATTATAAACTGTTACTGAGGAAGACATTATAAACTGTTACTTACCCAATCGCTAAATCCTTTTCGCCGATCACAGCAACGGCAACTGAAGCGGTGAAAACGTAAATGTTAAAAATATTATAATGATGCTTATTACAACATATAATGAGCGGATAAGGCAAAAAGTTTATTTTTTTCTACAAAACCCAAAGTACAATAACAAATGTGTGAATTATAGTTTTGAAAAATGTACGGCATTATCTGCTCCGACAGTGGAGAGGCCGCGCAGACAAGCATGTCTAAATAACACTTGCCGGCAATGTCAGCGGCATTAATCCATGCATTATTAGCGCAACATTCCCGAATGGATTCGCCAACTAGGCTATGTTCAAAAAAGTGCAAGATATTGCACACAAACATGTTTAGCACGTGGTGGAAACATTAAGCCGGCGATAATCACGCAAAAATCTAAGGTCATGCGGTTGGCCAAGGACATCGACGTCAGAAACCGGCCTAATGAGCGAAGTAATCATATACGGTCGCTCATCTCCTTGCCACGTATTAGCGCAGCATATCTTTATTTCAGGTAATCGCGATGAGATGATCGACTTTAGTATTTCGCTCTGCGCAGCGTCTGTTGCGTCGCCGCCCAGTTCAGCGGGATTTGCGCAGTGTTCACGGACCAGCGTGTCCACAAGTTGCAACACACCTGATATCTCTGCTTCGTTAAAGAGTAGTATAGGAGGGGCCGGAGAACCCCAGATTCAAGATTGTGGAGCGTGGAGCCGGGATTTGGCCTTGAGACTGCGTGCTGCGTGTGCGGTAATTAGTGCAGGCATCGTAGCGTGTGCTCATTTGCAGACCAGGTAAACATGATATTTCAATTCTGTTAACTGTATATATATTAAACATAACTCACCAATAAGTAATTTTGGGATACCAAACACTCGTTATTGCTGTAAGGGAAATATTGCCGTAAGCTATGATGAAGCTAGGTTCGCGTGTCTAGTATCTCACAATTTTGCTTTAGTTCTGTTCCTATTCGCCCATAACTACCATGCTCCTACGTATACAGTACTTTATTTTACAAAACACAACAGTATATACAGCTTGTCAAAACCTCATTACTATCATCAACCTCCCTTTACCACAACCAATTATACCTTTTTGACCTGAAACTATATCCAAAACCATCGTTGCTCTTATCATATATACATCAAGCACCTATGCATAATACATACAATACATATATAATACCACTTATACTATTTCTACTTTTAATCCCTGCCATAATACTGTATTCTCATAGTCATTATTCACACATTTTCCACCTGTGCCTAATAAGTCAATACACACATAAATTATATTACAAACTATTTGCATTCATGAAACCATTAAATTGTCCACATCTACATCCAATTACTATATTAATATCGGTTTTGTACTTATTCCATCATTCATCACAATGCGTTTTGGATAAAAATAAGTCAAACTTTCTCGCTTTTGATAATATTGCATCAATTCATTTCCATTCATTCGAAATCCGTGATTAACTCCGCCTTCTTTCTTTTTCGTGTCCAGAACCCCTATAAATACGTCCTTGTCGAATTTGTTCGTAACTTTTGACAGTCCCTTTGTCGATACCTTAACATCCCCATCGTCTTTCCAACCAAAATAAGTTTTTGAATTTAATGCCACCATGCCCTTTCCTTTCCATTCTAGTTTAAATAAGCCCGGCGTTTGTTGGGAATAGCTGTCCGTTGCGAAATAGGAAGGCATTTTATCTATAAATTGTTTACGCATTTCTTCGTTCGGTATCATTGACGCCATATCTTCATTAGCCACTGCCATGTAGAAGCTGTCAGTGTCCATCTGGATGAGCTGGAAATTCTCTTTGCCAAGGTGTTGTAGAAGGAATAGGTAGAAATCCAGCATCTTCAGTTTGGCGTACTGATACACGAAGAAGGGTATGATATTGGGTAGATCAATCATCACCTTAAATTTAATAATCTTGTGTGAATATATAGGTTACAGCATTATTTCTCCGTTTAAACAACAACTAATCCACATCTCCAAGTCTTAAAAATAGCTTACAATTTAATCTATGAAAATACTTTTCTGCATTTATAAACTCAAAATCTCGATGTATATAACAAACATTAAACTTTAATTTCGCCACACTCATCAACGTATCCTCACCTTTAAAATTTAATCTAACATAATACTTCGCTTTGTTCATACAATCAGCAGGTGTCGATATATACACATTTAGCTTTAATCTTCTTTAACTTTAATTTCTCATATGCAATAAGCTATCCAATTAACAATAGTCAATTCGCACCTTTTCTTTGGACATATGGATTTCGTAGGTTTCGTCACCAATTTCCTCCATCTTGTTGAATAAGCCGTCTCTCACCATTTTTCGCGCCTCGGTCGAGTTTTTAAACCACACGTCTTCAAATTTCGTTTTGTCCATAGCCAGTCTGCCGTAACAACTGTTGCCAAATAGTTTTAACATTTCGCCCAAAATCTTCTTCGATTCATCCCTGTCTGCTGATCGCCTTCCATTAGCTACTTCGTCGCTTAAGTGTTCAAATGCTGCCACCTTCTGGTACTCTATGAACTGGTGAACTCGAGTTACCACAAGACCGCACTTTTCCATGTAAAATCTTAGAAGTGGTGTCGCTAGAAGTATCTTGCTGCCATGATATGAACCAATTAGCGCTCTTCGTGGCTTCTTCATTATACCATTTTCTTCAGCGTATTTTTTCATCTCATCGCCAATGTCATCAATTGATATTTCAGTGTTCTTAAATATTGGAGGCATTTCGTCCCAAAATTCTCTTCCAGCAACGTCCCAATATGGCACCTGAATGTCCACTTCTGCAACACCAAAAGCTCGTCCCTCTTTGATACCGCAAACTATGTCGCCCACCGAAACAACGTCATCTTTGAAACATGATTTCGCGTTCAGCCGCATCCAGTCACTCCACTCTGGACTTTCTATATTTTCCGCAATGTATTCGTCAAACAAACATTCTTTATCCCAAATAAACTCGCAATCTAGCTTTTCGAAATATTCATGTTTCTTCTCCGTCTCTGCTTTCTTTCTATAATATTCTTCGTCTCTCTTTTCCTCCTTCACGCACCAGCATCCATGCCAATAGCAACCATCGAACTCAATTACAATCGCTTTTTCATTTCCATATTTACCCTCCGCAATATACCCATCCACATAGTATCGACTCATTCCATTCTGAAACACTTTCAGGCCCCCGTTAAATCGCTGCTGTATAATAATGTCGTCTCTGCCAAGCCTTGAACACATTTCTCTTCGAACATATTCCAAATACATCAGTTCCTTCAGACAATGAGTATAACTTTGTATTCTTTTCATCTTTATTTCATAGTTTTTGGCAACTTTTCCCCGGAAAATCATTCGTTCCTCCTCCGTATTTTCGCCAATAGTCCCAATTTCTTCGCCCGGTTCTCTCAACTGAGGACGCCAAGCTGAGAACACACCGGTAGGCATTTCTTGGCACAGCGACCACAAGTATAGAGAATTTGCGTCGAAGCCCAGTATCTTGGCCACTAATTTGCCACCACGTATCCTTGTTATTCCAGCTTCATGATATCGATGAAATACTATTGCCGGACCTCCAACAATATTGTCTTTAATCAACCAATATATGTCTTTCCACTTTTCGTTACAAAGTGTGAATAAACCGCCTTTCGGTAGCCGCTGGAACATTCGTAGCATCGCCACACCTGGCAAACTTATCGCCTGTTTAAACATGTCAACGCCCCATGCCTCGAAGAAATCAAACATTTTCTGTACTGCGTCCAGGAATGGCACTACGTCCAGGTTGTTATACCAAACTAGAATGTCTTTCATTGTTTCGAAACCCTCTTTTTGCCATACATTCTTCGCATATTCATAATCCTCCGCACTAATCTCCCTTTGACGTAGATTACTGTAAAATGCTGATCTTGGTGGCATATTCGTTTCCTCCAGTTGATCCAAGTTTTCGAACCATTCGTAAGGCCATACACCCTTTTTCTGTTCGACATTAAACGCTCGTAGAAACTTTTCGTAACTCGTGCCTTGCGCCAGGTAATTAGTCATGTCTAGAAATACCAACGATTCCGTCGAAATTGACATGAATGAATTATTTTTCATTATTGCGTTACCCAATCTTCGTCCACTGTTAACGAGGTATGGAATATAATATTGTTTTATAAGGTTCATATCGAACTTGCCGCTATTAAATCCCAGCACCACTAGCTGTCTTATCCACGCTTCAAACTTTCGCTCCATAATTCTCCACTTCCGCGTCTCATAAACACGACCTTTAGCCACTTTCAATACCGTGTCATCAGCTTCCCCATTACGCTTTAGTTTTTGTAACTCCTTCTCGTGCTCCTTATTCTCCACGCTTCTTCTCTTCAGTTCGTCGTATACGTCTTTATACTTTTCATACATAATAGCAAATGCTGCATCCGATATTTCCACCAAGTACGCATCCATACTTTGAACTATATGTTCCGCTTCTCCAACGAAGCACATAGGCTCTTCATACCCAGGAACATTACTGCACACGGACACGCTTGCTGGAATTAACGTTTTTGTATAAACCAGCTTCTTATCGCTTACGTTTTCGTTGTTCATAAACCGGGCTTCAAAGTCAAACGTGGCTCTGAACCTATAAAACGTATCTTCAATTTGAAACCCTTCGTCTCTTAGTTCTTCGTGAATTGTTTTAGGCAAACCAAATCCACCACCTTTGTACATATATCGCGTGCCCAATTCGCCGCATTCACTAACATGTCTTTTGAAATTACTAATTTTGTCCCACACCTTATTGCAATTACTACATCTCCAAGACTTCGTATATTTCTCGACGTTGATGATGTACGAAAAGTGGTCTTCATATAGATTTAAGTTCAGTGTTTCTGAGTAAATTCCCCTCGACTTGTGAATAAGTGTAGCTGTCGGTGGCTTCGGTACATCCGGTATTCCGCCAGGAGCTTCTCGACTCTTTGCTGCTGTACCAACTATCTGTGACGATGCCGTGCTTACTTCATCTTCTTCTGCCATATCGTCAATTAATAAGCATCCTTTTGCGCTTTCTTCCTCGTCATCATCGCTGTCTTCCCCCATTAGTTCTTCATCGCTGTCGTAATTATTTTCATGTATTTTCTCCGGATGAAATTCAGGCATTTCCACGTTACTCATGCATTTGTCAAGGATTGATTTTTCTTCTTTCTCTACATCCAGCTCGTATATCGCAATGTTAATGTTAAAAAAGTCCTCGAGATCGTACAAATCATCCGTAGTGTTCACTCCACCAAATTTATCTATGCCTTTAGCATGACACCACTGCTTGCATAACGCTTCTACTGTTTTCTCAAATTTCCCCCTTTCAGTAACCTTAGCCCCGTTATGAACTGCCAAACATCGGAAGAAGCATAGATTGTCCTTGTAGCGCTCGCCGTAATCATTCTTAGCCATACATATCAAGCTCTTATTTCGAACGATATACTCCGGCAACTGTGGTGGTCGTCCAATTAATGCATGCGGTATAAGCTTATTAACAATAACTCTTATGTTGGTAATTTTATCTACTACGAATTTAGTTGTTGGACGCTGTAGCCGAACATGTTCAAGTATATCTTCCTTACCAACCAAATCTATTAACGCCTCGAAGTCAGCGCGTTTTTCCACAAAATGAGGCTTCTCCAAAAACCGGGTGTTGTGACTGCCATAGAAGTAGCTAACTTCGTTTGTCGTTATATCTCGGAGAACGTAACCAAAATTTAGGTTCCACTTCGCTTTCCATTTCTGAGCATCATATACTCCGACCAGACACCTATTGATATAGTCCTGGGATAAGTGTTCCAACCGAAAATTATAAATGTCTTGTATAGGACGATTACGATGATAGTGGGTTCGAATATGCTGCCAGTTTTCGCGTACAAGTGTATCCTCGCCGTCGTACACCACCCTGTCTTCTGCCGGTAACTTTGGTGCAATAAGAAAAGTCTGAGTGGTTTTGCGGGGAAATTTGGCTTCCAGTTTCAGCGGTGGGGCTTTTCGCTTTTGAGCCACTTGTTTCTGGTGAATCGCTTGTATATGACGGTTAAGATTAGACGTAGACGCAAACTTTTTGTAGCAAACTGGACATTCCGTGTTGACATAACGCTCCGCTTTACTGTGAGCGGTAATTACATGGCGATTGAGGTTGTCAGCTCGTGGAAATGCCACTTCGCATATAGGACACTGGAATTTCGACTTGTTGTGAACTGTACGTTGATGCCGCATAAGATTGCTTTTGTTAGTGAACTTCGCTCTGCATTCGTTACACTCCATCATCTATAAATAATACTTCGATAAGCTTTTTATAAAACATTTCACACACACTTTTAATAACTACTAAACTTTCTTAACACATTATAATACCCGAACCTAATTATTATAATTCCTCTTAGCTGCCCTGGAATCAAACACACTAGCTTTAGTTGTAATTGTTTAAATAAGTTAAAAACAATATTGTAAGTGATCTGTTTTTGCACATGATTTTAAAGTAAATCCTTTCACAATTACTCAGTGGCCAGACAGATCATTACCGCATATATAGTACATTACTTAAAACACTGTCATATAAATACCCAAAATGTGTTATCAACAAACAATGTCCCAAAAGTAGCACTAAATGAACCACATGAGCCTCTATTCATTCTTAGTACCACGAAATTATAACTTTCAAACCTACCATTCTTTGCTTTGTTTAGCTTCAAAATCCGATTCGCGCGTAATATAATTAAAAACACAACCAACACTTATTTTTAACAATAAAACCCTTTCAGCAAACACGTCTCCGTAAATAAAACACTATTTCAAAAACGCTTCTTAATAAATGAAACTAAACACTAACGCTTTTTAATAAATAAACAGCACTCCCTGGGGACGATGACTCATCATTTTTAAACTCCCGCCATTATTGCGAAATATGATTAATGACCTTGAACATGTTTAAAACACGCTCCCCAGGGGAATTATGACTAATAGGTTTTAAAGTGACGTCATTATTGCGAAATATGACCTTGAACATGTTTGAACAAGTTTAAAACGCGTCTATTCCCAAGAGACATATATAAGTTCGTAGGAATTACGTTGTTTATTCAGTTTATCGCTCGTACAGGTTGCGGTTCTTTTTGTTATAGTGCTCAACTGTTAATTTACATTATGGATGGTCGTGTTTCTTCTAACTTCTTTCGGTCTACGCTTAAACAGGCTCAGTCGCCAGAGTGGTGGAATGCCAGGCAGGGTCGGATTACTTCGTCTAACTTTGGTCGTGTATTCAGTGCTAGGTCGGATACGGTACTGGCAAAGATATCCGTGGACGTTCAAAACCCCAACCGTGACAGTTATGTGCCAACGGCGTGTCTGGTGGGACTGAGTGAAGAAGAGAACGCCAAAACCGCTTACGTACTGTTTGTGTAGAAATAAGTTTTGTCAATGCCGATCCTCGATCCTCAATCTTAAATCTGTGATCCTACAGCCCCCCAACAAGCCCGCGACGCCAGAACAAGCGCCCCACAGAGAAAAGCAAAGAACAGGAAAAGAAAAAAAAAAAAAAAAAAAAAATAAAGAAAGAAAGAATGAAAGAAAGAAAGAAAGAAAGAAAGAAAGAAAGAAAGAAAGAAAGAAAGAAAGAAAGAAAGAAAGAGAAAAAGCATATAATAGAGACCTTTTACCTGGCTGCCCATCCGATATGGATATAATCCTGATAACAATGCTGACATAGATCTAAAAATGCAACATTTATAAATAAATGCAATTTTTCACCAACGGAGATTCTCGAAATTTAATTATCACCAACTAATAATTTCTCAAAATACGATGTTGAGTATTACAAAATTTAACGAAAATATACATACAATTTTCAAGTTATTAATATAACTAAATTGTTAGCAAATGAAATATATATAATTTTCAATGTATATAACACTCACAATACTAAGCACATAAGTCGGCAAATTCCCAACTACGTAAAAATTATTGGACTTAATGATAACTAAAAAAGAAAGAAACAAAAAATTAAACAAAAACCAGAAACAGAATCTCCATGACTAGTTATGTAATAACTTACAATTATACCAGTCGCCACACAACTACAATGCTGAAATGAACGGACCGTTGGCGTCACGAACTTCCGCTTGTACATGGCCAAAAGTAGTAAAAGGCACTGCTAAGTCATCATATCTTTGTTGAAAAATAGCGTAATGGTTTATGTTTCTTTTCTATAAGGCTGTGGATTTGGTACAATAATTACGTAGTTTTTTGGAATTAGTGCACTAAAGGCCCAACGGTAGTATAATTCTCATTGTATATAATACGTAATGTTTATAATTATATTGTATAGCTGCTCGCACAATTTATAACCAATTCAACCATAGTTGCGTAAGCTATAAAAAGGATGTGTACTCCGCGACATACCAAGGCTAAGAATGAGTCTGAGTCTTATCCTAAAGCTAGTGTTTTTACACGAATCCTTGTTGTTCTTCATACGCCTCCGAATCTCTGCGCTAAACTGTGTTAAGTATATAACATTAGGATCCTAAAGGTTTCGTTGAGCCTAATTTGTTATGCCTATTGGTATAGAAGCACTGTGGTTTCAAAAGTATCATTATTTATTGCCGAAAATATTTAAAGGGATGGTGAACGCATATATCGCTTGGGGAACGTTTTATGATAAACATTTGAAGAACTTATGAAAATAGATCGCAAACTGAGTTTTTGCTTCTGTCCAACTTTATTATGCGCCAACGAAAACTAATTTTTTACACAAGTTTATGCCAAAATATGTAAATAAAAAGGATAAATATTAACTTGAGATTAAATCGTTGAACGTGATGTATTTGTCCTTCAAATAAGGCGAATAATCGTTGAAAGCTGCACGATTAAGATTAGTAGAATTATCGCCGAAGTGTTTTTTCAATAATCTTTGATTTAAAATCAGCGAATCCACTGAATAACTATTAAATGCCGCCATGATCGTGATGACAATTTTGTCAATTGTGTATACAGCCAACAATTATTTAAAAGCTAATTTCACAACAGAACAGCTAAATAACGCGATCAAACAAAATACATCGAAAACAGCGAATCCACCAAATAACTATTAAATGCCGCCATGATCGTGATGACAATTTTGTTAATTATGTATACAGCCAACAATTATTTAAAAGCTAATTTCACAACAGAACAGCTAAATAACGCGATCAAACAAAATATATCGAAAACAGCGAATCCACCAAATAACTATTAAATGCCGCCATCATCGTGATGACAACTTGGTTATTTGTGTATACAGCCAACAATTATTTAAAAGCTAATTTCACAACAGAACAGCTAAATAACGCGATCAAACAAAATATATCGAAAACAGCGAATGCACCAAATAACTATTAAATGCCGCCATGATCGTGATGACAACTTGGTTATTTGTGTATACAGCCAACAATTATTTAAAAGCTAATTTCACAACAGAACAGCTAAATAACGCGATCAAACAAAATATATCGAAAACAGCGAATCCACCAAATAACTATTAAATGCCGCCATGATCGTGATGACAACTTGGTTATTTGTGTATACAGCCAACAATTATTTAAAAGCTAATTTCACAACAGAACAGCTAAATAACGCGATCAAACAAAATATATCGAAAACAGCGAATCCACCAAATAACTATTAATGCCGCCATGATCGTGATGACAACTTGGTTATTTGTGTATACAGCCAACAATTATTTAAAAGCTAATTTCACAACAGAACAGCTAAATAACGCGATCAAACAAAATATATCGAAAACAGCGAATCCACCAAATAACTATTAAATGCCGCCATGATCGTGATGACAACTTGGTTATTTGTGTATACAGCCAACAATTATTTAAAAGCTAATTTCACAACAGAACAACTAGATAACGCGATTAAACAAAATATATCTTTTTCAAATATTCGTGGTATACGTATTAAGGGGTAGAAACAGGTTTTCTGCCTAAAATCTTTACTGTAAATATTCGGGTCCGGAATAATAGTTTTTCAACAAAACCCCTTCACGAGCCATTCTGTCAAGAGTTGGTGTAAGCATTGAACGATCGACGAAGCCGAAATCATGCCAGTCTGAAAATATTAAAAAGTCTGAGAAAATTAAAACCAATTACGACAATCGGACTAACTGATCTGCGTTTAGGAAACGCTTTTGTGACGGTATTGAACACATGGTGCGCAAGTGACGCTCAAAATCGTGGCAGAATAACAATGTATTAGCGGCAGTCATGGAACTTCAATTACAGTTGCTCTAAAATTCGTGCAACAAATTTACCTATCCCACTCCACACGTGCTAAATTAGTTATAGTAGCGCGAACTCAGCGTGAATGCCGCATATCGAATTTCTTCAGCCGTTGCCAAAACCAATTTTCTAGATGAATCTACAGACACAACCAGTTTCGAGTTACTTCTGAAAATAAGATATTTACAAACAGTCGCTTTCATAGTGTGCAGCAATTGTCCATCGCAACTTCAATAAGTGTATAATGCACGTATCTATCAACACGGGGAGTATGTATTCGAACATGCTTTATCTGTTTTGTCGTGATCTTCTTTGGTTCCGACTCGGGTTAACATCACATCACATTCAGGCTGTCGTGGCTTACGACTGCCTTAGTTTTTACGGAATCAGTTATTTTTAAATTTAGTGAAGCACTGACGGCCAAAGTTAGAGGTGCTGTTTTTCGAAAAATTTAAAAAAAATTGATCTTGAAAAACCAAGAGGCGGAAAAGATTTTTGGCATCATTTCATGACTCATCCGACGTGGTCGGCTTAAGTTTTCGGTGCCAGAGTGTCAGAACAAAAATTAAAGGTATCTCTGAACATCTCCAACCGTATTACATTTTCATGGTGAAGTTTGTCTTAGTCGTCTTCAAGTTGGCATCATGAACTCTTGAAAAGCTAAAATTAATTTAGATTACAAATCAACTAAAAACTTAACTAGTGTAGCGTTGTGACACGAAATGGAACAGCTTGCTGAAAAAATTGGTTCTCCGAAGGCTTAAATGTGTTTAACAATATTATACTACTGGACTAGTAAATATTACATACATCGTCCCTTTTATATCTGCATAAGCATTTCGCAAATTAAAAAAATAACACTCGCATATTCCAGTATTAAAATCAAATTGTCGTCTATAGTTTTCACTTTAACGATATCGTTCGTGTGTTGTTTAAATGAATTTTCACTGTATTTTCACGGAACTGAGTTCAAATTTAAGCTAGTTTAATAATTTCTGGCTGATATTTTCTAAGCTCTAATCTGAACAAGGTTTTAAAACTTACCCAAATTTTCTACAGTAATAAACAGAATATTTGGTCGACGGTGTGGTACAAACGGTTCCAAAAAAGTTCGATTGACGTCCGTTACAGCAGCAGTCGGGGACTCGAGATAACTGCCCAAATGCCGACCCACAGTCTTGAGGCCAATTAGCAATGTTACATTTAGCCATGACATGTTTAAATCATAAGGTCGAATTTTAAAACATAAATTAATAAATTTTTAACAAACTATGCTGGCCTGACAACACTCAGCGCTTTCAAATAAAAATGCATATATATACAGCAGTACTCAAAAATTTCTAAATGGTGTTTGGTGAATAAGGACTTAATTTACTATACGTTAGAGTTAATGTGAATGACTAATACTAGACCTAGGAAGTTTGTATGGTTCTCGATAGACAAAAGATTAAGATTTTATAGCTCAGACTTAATATAAGGCTATACGGCTGAGATTCAGTACTATCGCTCCGCTATGGTGCGCGCACTGCAAAAATAAAAGATGTGGCGTTAAAATTATGTGTCATAATCATATATTATGTATTAAACATAATCAATTATGTAACTGAATTTTAGGTTCTGTGATGAGGAAGATGTGCCGTTTTTTGTATATACAAAACAGGAGATTACGCCAATCAGGACAGTGCTTCAAACCAGACCAATGTATATCATTTGATGTAAAATCACACAGTATATGTTCCCCTGTAACAACTTCTCAAATAAAATTAGTACTTTAGAAATCAAACCACCCTTACAATAGAATTCCCAGTTACCGTTGGGGCTTTAGTGCACTAAACCCTACACAAATATTCAGGTTTAGTATCAAATTCACTTAGTTATAGGAAAGAAAGATATGTGATACCGTATTTTCGCAAAGAGGATACAGTCTCCAATTTGTGCCTTTATTTTTTTTACTTTTGGCTATGCCAAAGGTAAAGGTACCACACCGACTATCTAAATGAATTACCATAATTCCTTTATGGATTATGTCTCGTGGTGGTAAATATATGGAATATTATAACATAACTACTAGTGTTCGTAATTTGAAGTAAGCTTTTTGGTTTTGTTTCTTTATATAATTAAAACCAGCTTTCATTAGTTCGGAATCCGCCAACCAAAACCTTTAAATATATCATATTACGCTGGATAATTAACTGCAACTGCGTAAATTATACTCTCCGAAAGCAATAAAAAATCCATACAACAAACACACAAATAATTCCCTCCTGCTTGTCACTTCCTCTAAACATAAAGACCAAGTCCAAACTTTCGTAGGGAATATTGCCAGTTTTGAACGCAAACGAATTTGCAGTTTCAAAAAATAGAATACAATGCCGAATAAAATCAATTCCCAAACCAAAAAGAGAATGAGACAGCGCACAGAATTGTATTAGTATTCAAAGATAAACGATTCATGAAGGTCAAAAAATATGCATTGCTGCTAAAACCAAAGCTACTGCAAAATAATAACAGTGCCTAGGCATGAAACTCAACAAGGAACACTTGTCTCGAAATTGATTACCATCACTTACGACTTGTGTACAAATAAAGTTAATTGAGATTTTTCATTTATGCCTGTGCTACAATTTAAGCATAGCCGTGTAGATAACGTAGCAGTAGTGGTTTGACAGGGTCCGTTTAGTCTATCTATCATCAATTAGCTAAGTGCAATTCTTCTGAAGCGTATAATTTTTTTATATAATATCATTCAATGAAATATAATGTGTGAAACATTCTGGTGTACTATTTTAGTGTATTCGGTTAAATGTGCAATATTTTATTACATATGTGAGGGAAAGGCATTTCAAGAAATCTCTTTCCCTCACAACGGCTTGGCTCAACTCTCTCTTACATTTGCCTACCTCTGTGATCATATGGTACCGTTTATGGAGCGGGCATCTGCATTCGGAGTTCAGTGATCATGTATATACTGGAGCTATTGTTTTTATACATGTTTTGTGCATGTTACGATTCTCCATTTGCCCACCATCTCCTGGTACCTCTTTCCTTGTTTTATTTGATTCGTTTGTCTTTCACCTTCCTGCCTTGTCTTATCTATACCGCTTCGCAACATTCTCTGTTGTTAGAATTGTGGCAATCAATACCCCTTATCTGTTGTTGGCTACGTTAATTATTTCCAGTCTGACTACCAGTTTACGAAGCAGTAATTTCTCTGTACTGCTCTTTTCCTTAAATTTGCAAAAGATAAATTTTTGCAACGTTATCTCCTATTCGACAATCCACTGGTATTAGTTTTCTTTATCAGGGTTTTTGCAAGTAAAACAGCTTCGGTTTAGGTGAACTTCGACTGATCTAATTTCCATCATCTCTGATCTCATCGTCGTATCGTTATACTTGGGCATAAAAGGCGGTTGCGCAGCCGCCTTGAAAGGCTCAGTACGGTTATACTATTTCGTTTTTGTCGGTTGATTTTGCTCAAACATGAGCTTAGTCGTTTAGTTCATGCGGTGTTTGTCTTCCCGATTTTGACCTTGAGGGGCAGCGCATTGCGTTGCTTACTTTGGGCGTTTTGTATATAGTTCGTGCTGACATGCTTGGCGCGTTGTTTTAATTTCGCTCTATGGTATGAGTGCATTCTCGATGCTGCTCAATATATAAAAGTTCTAAGTAGATAGTGTAGTTATCAAACACATGACAAAAGAGACCTTGCTGAGTTTCCAAGTCCCATCCTAGTACGGGAAGGTGACTCGTTCCTGGCTTTTCTGTGCTGGTGAGCGTGGTGTAAATTCCTTGTCAGTGTGTTTTGTAGTTATATCTTAGGTTGCATGCGCTCACGTGCAACAAGTTCACCAACTTCACATCTCTACGCGACCACGGCACGATTAGGTTTTAGGGAGTCTCATAATATAACGTCACATAAAGAACGACAAAATCAGTTAGTTGTCAATGTTCGATCAACCTAGCGTCACCATTCTCTTTTAAATAATCGGGCGGCGAGCAATCACACTCTAGCGAGTTCAAAATTAGCGTGCGTACTCTGTTTCGAGCTCTACATACGAAGGGTCTGAATCTGTCGGCAGCTGTTCGTCTTGCCTGCTGCTACATACCGTTGATTTATATTTCCACAATATTTCATTTGGTTCTCAGTATTATGTTTGTATTTGGCTTCGGTCAGTAAACCACTAATGTTCATAATCGGATTTACGAATAAAGTATAACGTTGACACTAGTCGATTACAAAAATAAGCACAAAACAAAATTGTCTTGTGCGAAATCCTAAACTTTAGTCAGGCTCAAATCAGGGCCATGACAAAACAAAAATAGGGATCGCTATTAGCCCTAGGTTCTAAAGCTCTCCCACCGCAATTTCCTTTCTTGTCTCGTGCTGTTGGGAAAAGTCCTGACAATTCATAAAGAATATTATATTAAGCGGTCCCGTAGGTTAAATAAACAAATAACCCTTGAAATTATTCGCTTTTGCTTATTGAGAACACACTTGCGCTCTATCTAGACAAGGACCGCCCCGTCCGTTGACCATCCGTTTCGTTCAAAAAAGTTGGGCTAAGACCAGACTAGGCTTTTAAGCTCTCGTTCCGGTTAGCCAAAAAGTGTGAAATACGGTTTCTACGTTGAATTCTAACCGACCTTACACGATGACCCACTCGATAGTAACTACATCTAAAATTTCAATAGAAAATCTCACCCAACATTACCCAGGACGCGGTATGCCTAACCAACGGTGTTGTCTTACAGATCTCTCAGTATGCGCTGCGGATGTTTTGGCGGCTACGGAACCCGACAGCTTATGTATAAGGAGGTGTCACACTTTCCCTTCATTTGGATGAACTTGGCCGCCAAATCCGAGGAGATCTATATCATCCACTAGGCAACGTAGACCGTATTCGCACGAGGGTTTCACCGTTGAACATTGGGACTAGAGGGCGGAACTCTTTGCTGCTCTGAACCCACCTCTGGAGACCTGCTAATAATTCGTGGGATGTGGAATTTCGAAAGGTAGAGGTGGGGCCGCCCGTGTTTCCCGCTACAGATACAACACTAAAGAAGTGCGATATGACAGCGAGAATTGTTAGATAAAACAAATTTTGTGTGGTATTTTTATTGCAAAAAATCTAAGAAAAACGTAAATCCTTTACTTTTGGTAAGTATATAAAAAAACTAAAAGGCTATTATGTAGGAATTAGCATCTACGACTGTTTGGATTAATGGGTATTGGCAGAAGATTAATCATCAGTGTCGTATTAGGATTTATAACAGAATACAAAGATGTTCATACGTGTTCTTTAATAAGTAAACGGCGAAAATGTATTAAGTCATACATTTTAGGCTTTATCGTATTACGTTATACATATAGGAGCAATTCCTGTAGATTGCCAACTGCTGTGAAAAGACAACTGAGGCGTAAAACTCAGTAATATCAAATCTAAAAAGGGTGAAAAAAATCGAAACAAATAGAAGAAATTGTTCAAAAAATGGCTCATCTAACATAAAACCAGTATGCAAACTAAACGAAATTTCAATTAATTTAATACATAGCTCAAAAACCGATTTCACATAATGTATTTAGACTATCTGTTTTGAGCATTCAGGATCGATGAAAATACAAAATCTGAATGTCAGTTCAATATTAATCTATAGAAGCACTATTGGTTATTTTTCATTATCCCCAGAGCCCAAAAATGGTCAGATTCTGGAAATTTTGGTATTTTTGTGATGCTCGAGACCTCCCCTTATCATTTCAACCAAAAATAGAATTTTTAAAATTTAAGATATTTGTTCCCCTTGGGAACCCAAAAATTTTTCTCAAAAATTAGATTTTTACCCACCGTTCGACGAGGCTTGACGAGCTGAGTCTAATGATGTTATTTTAAATAGATCCGATAAAAGCATCTTAAGTTATGGCCAAAATTGTTCAATCGCTGAGCTTCTCAGCCTACGATAGTTTTTTGCCATAAGGATCCGGCTACCGGATCCCGTTAAAAATATCACCATTCGATTCAGCTCATCAAACCGCGTTGAATGGTTGGCAAAAAGCTAATTTTTAAGAAAAAAGTTTTTGGGTTCCCGAGGGATCCGAAAAAATCGAAAAAATATAATATTTTAAAAATTCAATTATTTGGTCGAAATGATCAGGGGAAGTCTCGAAGACCATAATATAACAAAATTTCCAGAATCTGACCATTTTTGGGTAAATGCGGGTTGGGGGATAATGGAAAGGAACCAAAACATTACTGTAGCTATATTTTAATCGAACGAGATAAGTGCGAATTAGGAAATTTGTCCAAACCAGATTTCAATATGAGCGCTTTGCACTATTTTGTTGTGCAGAATCAAAGGTAATAAAGACTGAACAGCTGGAGATGTATTTATTTGATACATAAACTTAATGTTAGCAGTCATTGACATTGTTTAAGTCAAAAATTGCTCACTTTTTCGAGTTTCGTGTATTAAACCCTAACGAATGCTGAAAAATGTAAAAAAATATTGCGATCCAAAACATTAATCGACTCTACATTGTAACAGCCCAATTCTTTCAAAAAAGGACAAAACATTAAAAGTGTACTAAATCTGTAGGGAAGATGGGAATGGACGACCGGACACTGGTGGAGTGTGGCCTCCTTATGAAATGATAATTGTATAGTGTCATGACTGTTGTTATAAAAATAAACAATTGTACTTCGTTTATACTGTATTTGTATGGTCACACTCCACCGCCCGAAGGTGCCCGGGGTGATTTTGGCACCAACTTTGAAAGAAGGAATCACTGTTAGGGGTGTCCGGTTGATCCTCAAGAAACAAATGGATTTACTGTTTTGCACATAAACTATTTTGTGTATCATATACATGATGTTATATTTGTTGTAAAGGACGGGTGTGGGTTGGGAGAGGCCGGGGACCAATGGATGTCTCAGGACTTTTTGGTGTTACACGAAAACTGGTCGCCCTGGGCCGATCCCAGCGCCCACGCCGAAGAGTAGCGGGAAATCATATGGTATCTGCTGTGCCTATATTACGTATCATGTATCTGTAATTTACATAAGTAGTCGAGGGTTGACGGGATGAGGGCCGCAACTTGTACGTACGTATTGGAATAAAGTTTTCGGGCCTTAGTAGGAGCAAATCTCGGGTACAAAATTTTCAAGTTATTATTTTAGGGTGCAATGCGAAAGTTCGATTCTTGGATCTCTCACAAAGTTTAAGGTACTGGGGGTGATTAAATACTCTTAAGGACACTACTGGGGTGTCAAATCGCCCCGGCGGGTCTAAAATTTTGGATCCCCTAAATACTTACGGATCCCTAAACGGACACTTAAACCTCAAATTTTCCAAGCCCCAAAGGGTACCCAAAATAATCTAAACCTCACGATTTTTGGACACCGGGGCACTTATCGAGTCCCACCCTAACCGTTTAATCCAAAACCGGGGCCGCCCGCCCCCATGGGTCCGCTCAGGATCCCCTAAACTCAAACGCACCCCCAAAATCTTCTGTTTCGGGCGCCTAAATCGGCCTCTAACAGGCCTCCTATAGAAGAAATATTAAATATTAAATTTTTATCAGTAGCCGGTCTGCCAGGGCATGATTCTGGTCCTGCCCCCGACCGCCTACTGTTTCTAGATTCCGAGATATCGGCAAAAACGTGCCGATATCCCTATGAGAGAACAGCGCCCTGAGCGCTGTTATATTTTGCTCTAAAACTCTCCTCGTGCCGACCAGGGCGAGGTTTCGTTGTTTTTGTCGCATCGTTGTTTTAATGTTGCTGCTCGCATCAAAGGCGCCCGCTCACCGCCCGAACATTGGTATGCTGTTTTGACCATCAGGGTTTTTGTATATGGCACTCTGTATACCGCCAATTTGTTATCTATGCTGGTAAAATTTTGTGTCGCTGGGTTTTGTGCTGTTGTCGTATCATAGCATATGTGCGTTGTTTATGTTCGAATTTAAATTTTTGAATCCAAGCTATCAGACCTATGCTTAGTTGTCGTTAAAGCTGGTATGTGTTCGAATTTAAAATTTTGAAGAAACGAGCCACCAGGCAAAAAAGGGGGAGTACCAATCGATATAAAAGGAAATAGTACCTCTCATAAATGGGAACAGTCGAGTTTTGTACCCGTGGAGAGTAACTTCCTGGCGGTTGTCGCCGATATAGAAAATTCTCTTTTTGTTTTGTGTTTTCGGGTTTCTCTTTGCCCGGGTGGGCTCTTCGGCATGCAGCCGTGCGGAGGAGACCCGCCCGAGGCCTTTCGTCGTTTGATTTCGCTCGAGCTTAGGACAAGGGACAGCCCTTGCGGGTGCTGTGACGTCCGTCGGATGCCTCGCGCTCCCGTAAGTGCTGCGCCCGCGCGGGGAAATGGGATAAAGTGTGGTCAAAATTCCGTCTAAATTGCAGGAAATTTGGGGGATGTTCATCCGCACTCGACTGGTTCTCCACTCGCTGGGCAGTGTTCTTGTGAGCGTCCAGTGGGTGTATCATCTGGCAGTTCCCAAAATTGTTTTAAAGTTCAGGCTAGAAAATTTGTTGTTAGGGTAGCCTTCGTTGGTCAGTTGGAACGCCTCAGAGAATTTTACTGGTGTTTATAGGCGCCCGCCGTTCAGAATAAAATTTTGGCACAGAGATCGGAAAAATCATGCTTAGCTCGGGTGGACTCTTCGACTGCGGACGCGTGGAAGAGGCCTCTGACCAGAGTTTTAAAATTATCTTGCCTAGGCATAGAAATAGGAGCAGCCCTTGCGGGTGCTGGGGTGCCAGTCAGATACCTCGCGATCCCGCAAGTGCTGCGCCCGTGCTTCGGCGATTGAGCTAGGCCGTATGAAAATCTTCACAGAATTAGGAGTGGTGACAAAAGGTCACAGATTCAACGCGCGTATTAATTTAGGACAAGGCTTCAACCGCAAAACTTTGGGCTGAGGGTTCCGCGTTTCAAAAAGAGCCCAAGTGGAGCTCACCGAAATCATTTCGTCACCCAGTAGGAATTGTGATTGACAAGGGGAGGTCGAAATTTTGGTCGTTTTCTAAATACTCCCGCAGGCATAGTTGGAGCTAGGGACCTGTTGCAAGGCTCAAGTCCGGCTCGGTTTCGATGTACATAATATCATTGTTTTACACCCCCAAGTGGGTGATACTTTTGCTTCTTTTTGAATATGTGCTATGTTGTATTTTATCAAAAAAAGGGGAAAACCCAAGAAGTAAAACAATTTCGCGTGTTACTTTGGTAGGCGGAGTAGATTGATTCAACCAAGGCACATCCTGTGCAACAAAAAGTGTAGGGCTCTCTCTAATGTCTGTTCAGCACTGCTTGACCTAAGTCTCTGGCCCGCTGTTGCACGCCGCCTCCCCATATTGCTTGTGCCAACTATGTCGTTTCTCTGTTACTTTAGCTTTGCTTCCCTCCTAAGGCTTTGCTTCTCCGTTCATAGTTAAATTACGGCCGCACCCGAACCATACACAGCGAATAACTCGCAACCACCGTCGATCGACGAGACCCAATTAGCTAGTCTGTGCATCAAACTAAGGTAAAACTGCTTCACCTCTGTCGCTTAAGAGCCCAGGGGCCACGGAATCATCTTTCAGTTCATTAGACCCCTTCGAAAACAGGCCACACTTCTAGGGAAACTTTAATCTTGGCACAGGGCATAGACTCTAACAACCGAGATGAGGGAATGACGGGTCAACCTCATTACCTGGTGAGCAGGCCTAGGGGATGACCCTCTCTCTGGGGGACCTCCATGCGTCTCAGACACGTGGGCCACCAAAGGGGCCAGGCGACACCTGATGCAAACCCGCCGGCGGCCTACTAAGCTAAGCGGTTCCCATCGGTCAGACCAGTGTCCACCCGGGGAA
>JASANE010026134.1:0-10679 GCA_030248225.1 Trileptium ribeirensis
TTGAAACGGGTGCATTGTCAGGCATTGTAAAGGTCGTGCACACTGCTCTTCTCAGCGGCTTTGGAAACTGCGCACTGAATGCCGTAGAGAACTGCAAAGTGAAACTTTATTCAAGTTCAGAGGTCCAGGAACATGGAACAGGAAATATGACTCTACCCTTCAGAAATAAACCTGGAGATTTGCGATATTCGTTCCTGCCAGCGGAACACAAGCACGTTTGGTTCGTTTTATTTAGAACGAGCTCTTGTATTTTAATGCGATGTTCACATCGTAGTGTCCCAAACGTTTGGAACCTACGTACCCCACGTGTCAGGCATTCTATCGAGAACGGGGTGTATTAGACACCCATGTTTCTTATAAATTTTTTATTTTTTCAAGGGTAGGTATATAGGGTTATCGCGAGTTTGCTACGGCGTCAGGCGCACCGTGTTTTCTTCGCAGTTTTTTCGACGGTGTGCGGCATAATATCGTCAACTTGTATGGTCTAAATACAAATATTGAGATTTACAAATCTGCACAGCAGAACTGACTAATACACCGCTATAACTACACACGGCGTCCGTTACCGTAATTCGCCCGAAATTGGTATCTAATGGCGTTTACGATACTGTAAACGAAAAATGTAGTACTTAGAGGTCTGTCGTACACCCTCTAAAATTGATTCGTGGTACGGGTGTACCCTGACTGTCTATACGGTAGCAGTGCGACAGAAATTCCAACCAGCGAGTACATTATAACGTGAACGCCTTACAAAAATGCCTAATGTTATCGTTGTTAATGCCCCGTGTTTTAATATATTAGTTATCCAGATATATTACATACAGTAGATCTCTACAGTGCGTCGGATCAGCTGGGGTACATAATAGGGGATGTGTACGACTGAAGGGGCATAGCCAATGGGTAAGTTAAAAGATTCACCCATTGTCTCGAATTTTTACTCATACTTTTCTCCATAATTCCTAAACATTTCATAGATTATTTTAAATTATTCATAGTAACTTAAATTTTGCGTTGCGTCTTTTGCTCAAGATTATATTGAAACTGAACTTACTAATGCGCTGAAGTGTCAGCTTAAATGCAATTTTACCCACGGTAAATTTGCATATGCAAATACGAATAAAGCGTTTATCACATCATTTTGTTAATCAGTTCGTTTACGTTCTTAACACTGACCGTCAGATGGAAGAGCGGAGCTATGCCAAAAAATCATACAGTCTTGTTCGAAGGTTGACCGCGTGCGGAGAATGGACTTCGAACAAGACTGTCCTGTTTTTTTGCTTAGCTCCGAATGAAACGTTTATCTCGTTATTCCCGGGACCAGTGTTAACAACAGAAATATACTGATTAACACTGGCCCCCAGATTGAAAAGCGGAGCTATGCCAAAAAATACAGTTTTGTTCGAAGGCTGACCGCGTGCGGAGGATAACTTCTAACAAGACTGTCCAGATTTAGGCATAGCTCCGAATAAAGCGTTTAACTCGTTATTCAGAGCGTTGAAGAGCTAAGCTATGGCACAAAAACCGGACGAACTTGTTCGACAGCTTGGACAACATGCGGAGGATGAACTTCAACGATAGGCGAGTTTCTTTTCTACGAGCATTTTAAACCTTTGAGCAACTCCGCGGATAGTCTTTATTGCTAACACGTATGATTATATATATATATAGTTATACAAACATTTATATTATATTCTATATTGTATCACGTGATTTTATCAAAAGCTATTTTCTATTTATCACATTTATTTCCTAAATAGAATTGCAACTCGCCATCATTTCCAGTTTCTGTTTCGAATACACTAAATAATTGGAAAAAAAACTGTATATATATTGTACATAAATATGTAAAATTAGAATTGTATACAATGTACACAATGCCCTATGTAAATATATATTTTATATAATAAATACATTTAGAGCCCTTATAGTGGACCTTCAAACTGGGGCCACCCGAAAATGAGGGAAATAAAAAATATTAATGATCCCCCGTCGAAAAAAAATTGTGGACGCGGCATTGTATATTATGTGTTTATTTTTATTTATTATATAAATTATTTATTAAATATCGTTCTTTATTTTATGTTGTAGTATTGAATGCTGATTAACCTATCGTTAAAAGGGTTGTGTGTTGGAAAATAAATTTTAGAAAAATATCTAGTTACTTATATAGATAAATATAGTAATATGCGTTAATTATACTGAAATTCGTCAGAATTTCATTTTACTATATAAAAAACTTATTATATTTAGAACTTTACATTAATTTAAAATATTTTCATTTTTTTCTGCGTTTTATTTTGTCTAATTTCTAAAAATACCAGGGGGAGGGGTAACAGAATTGTTATCGTACGCTAAAGTTTTTCAAGTACGCACCATGAAAATGAAAGTTGAAAATGGTAATTAATATATGATTATGGGTATTTTAGAAACATTTTAGATGCGAAGGAATCCTGAACTGGGTTGTCAATATATTTTTGATCACATGATATGGATTATCCAAAGTGACAACTGATCAAATGTTCCAAATATTCAAGGTTCCAAAATCAGTATCTTGATCATGAAGTCTTACCTTGTAAAGCTATCATGTGCGATGATGTAATTGATATGTGAGACATTAAAGTTACTATAAAGTTTGGGACTCTATCTTGTTTACAGCGTTACGGTAAATATGCTCTGCCTGGTGCCTAACTATATCTTTGTAACTGTTTTAAATTTAACTTCAGTGAAAAACTTTAGGACGTAGGATGAATTCTATTAAACAAAACCATTTATACATCATTCGCTTTAAAGCTGAATGGGAGGGTAAGAAATTTATAATAAATTTTTTGGGTGCTACATAGAACCTACAACTTTGAAATTTTATGGGAGCTGAACGTCAAAAAATTTACTTTAAACTATTCTAATTTTAAACTGATTTATAGTGAGATGTTTGCGAGCAGCGTTCTGCAAATTTCCACAATCAATTTATTTATTCACTGAGAATCATGGTTCTGATTTTCAAGTTGGCAGTCGGGAACATTGGTTTTGTGAGCGAATTTCATCAGGACATCTAGGACATTCACGTAAAGTTTTACCTACATATCCCATAAATACTACAGTACGTAACGACAAAAAAATAAATATAATAAAATTATACAATAATACTATATAAAATTATATTTAAATAAATAATATATAATAATATAATTGATAATAAATAATTATAAATAATAATATAATATAATTATTTATATACACGAATAAGGGTAGTAAATCTCACTTAAAGACTTACATTTTTAAAGGGATTCCACCCTCTGGCTACCAAATTTGCTTTTCTTTTACAATCCACGATCTCAAGGGTATAGCGAAGCCAATTTCTCAACCCTGAGTAGTATTTTATTGACAACTATCAATGTTAGATTGATTTCAATAGGCAATAGAGAAGGCTTTACTTTGTTTGAGTGAAAAAAAACTTTATGGGACTTATCAGCAATTGGAACACTTCGATATATGCATCACAGCAATACTATGCGATTGAACAATTCGTTACAAAGACTTACGAACAAGGGAACCATCAAAATAGGATACTTAGTGTAGTCTCTTTAATTATACTAGCGCATAAGAACAGGATTCGGCAAGAGTTTATATTGGCTAAACAGTATTCGTTATTAGTTATTTTACCTAAACATAAATCGGATCACGTCGAGTTCGCCCCCAACCCCTCTTCGAATAAGTTTATAAGGTTTTTTCTTCGTAAGCCTAAGGCTAAGCCTAAGCCTGAGCCTAATTGACATTGGTTAATCAGTATATTCGTTATTACTTATTTTACATGGACATTAATTGGGTCAAGTCAAGTTCACCCCCGAATAATTGTATACGGTTTTGTCTTCCTAATGCTAAGCCTAAGCCTGAGCTTGTGCCTAAGTTTAATCCTAAGACTAAGTCTAAGTTTAGGCCTAACAAAGTTTAGGCTAAGGCTGAGCTCATAATTATACTATAAATTTTTGTCCTATAGTACTCATACAATGTTTATACTTTCATTAATAAAAGGAATGAGGAAACTTGGCATGACCGAATCGAGACTGTCTTTAATTTTTTTGCAGGAAATATCTGTATTGTTAACCAATTTTTACATTTATGTTTTATTTTATTAAAAAATTTATTTGTCAAAAATAGATGATTAACTCAGTGTTAATAGCCGATATAATACGATACAAGATCATCCATTCGCCGAATAAAATCTATAATGATATATCGGTCACCACAAATCGTTCCCCTCAACATTGGGTCCATTAATTTTTGTCCAATTGTCCGGTTGCCGCTGGTACTTCCCACACTCCAATGGTCTACAATTGCCTTGTTGATAATTGTAATTAGCTACTTGCCATTTGTATATCCATTACAACATCCCTTTCACGGAACCTTGCAATGGCATCAAACAGTAAGGATCTTCTAAGTTTATACATATTTGGCCGTCCATAGAGGCGACTTGGATCCCACACTTAGTCCTGCTGAATTTTTATGTCAAATTTGAAAACTGATTTTTTTGACATCCGTTTAAAATATAACTCAGTGTTTTATCAAATTATTTAATTCAATCGTACAATTTTTCCCGTTTGTGTAACATTTATCTACAATCACCAATACCATGTAAATTAATGTGTTGCTGATTTTAAAAAAATTTATTGCTATATTTTGGTAATATTCAGGTCCGTGGAATAGCAAAACTGCCGATATTTTGTCAGCTTAAATAGGCCACAGAGTTTTAGAGGTTTTAGGAAAGGCTTTGTTCCAGGAATCTTGAGGCTTAAAACTTCACCAGAATGATTTTTGGATTACTGGGTATTTGGTATCTGACACAAATTTTGAAAGTACTAGATACAAATGTTTGCTTCTCGTCTTGGGTAAACAAAACAAAAAACGCAATTGTTTTTGTTAAGTTATGCGGGAATCGTAATTTTAATAGCAGTGTTCAGTTGGGTTGTTCTTTTGTCAAGACAGTTCACGATCTAAAAACATGTGACCGCGGACAAAGCTTGATTTTTCCTTATGGTACGATTTGGACATGGACGTGTTGGCTTTGTCTCAACTGGATAGTTTACGGTTTAGAGCGCAACGAATTCGTCGCCCTCACTTGTTAAAGCTTGTCTCATGGTCGCATTCATAGGTTATATAATTTGGCCCATGTCAACTTTAGGGGCCGGACATTATAACGTTAGAAAATAGAACAGCTTAGAGCGAAGGGTTCGAGGGGGGCGATAGCTCTCTGACTTAGGCTTAGGCTTAGTATGTGGCTCATATAGGGACCTTAGCTAAGGTTTAGACTTAGTATATCAGGAAAGGCATGGCGTGCATTATACTTCGGCCCCTAAAGTTGACATTGGCTTATACTTTTATACAATCGTTGATCCCGCACACACAACTATCTTACTCAATATGTCATTTGTTGGTCAAAACGTGTTGAAATGGGGAAGCGTCATTATGCGCAAATTACATTCGTACATTACATAAAACTACGGACACAACTTAGAGAACCTATAGCGCAATTTTGTGCACAACTCAATGTGTAATTTTGATGTAAAAACAACTATGGTATACGCATATAAATCGAACAGCAAGTTTTGGTTGGTATACTATACGATACAAGGTTTTATGAGTTTTTGTTATTGCAAAATAATTTATAAATTGCCATTCGATAAAAAAACGAAACATTTTTAGCCTTTAATGATTATTATGTTTGTATTATTTTAGAAGGAGCATTCCGATGCCTTACTGGGCGCAGGCTATACAGAGCGAGATATTGCCCGAGCTGAGGCCAAAATCAAAGAAATCAATCGAATTCTCGAACGATCAAATCGATTAAGTTTCCGGGTAAGTGGAATGTTTTCCGGATAAGTGCAATGGTTTTGGATAAACGGAATGATTTTAAATATAATGCTAAAAGGTGACGTTAGTCGGACGGGCCACGAAACATGGAAGGAGACCGAAATGTATTGAACCCAAGATAAATACTACCTAAAAATCCGCAATAAACTGGTTTTAGCAAAAGGCGTCACAAGAATATTTCAACTAGGGCATCCACTCATTGTGTGAGCCAACTCAAATGGTAATCTGAATATAGCATGTTGAAGAAATTTTGCTGCAGTTATAAACACGGTGGTGGGCACCAATATCAAACATTTGGCACGGTCCCCAGTGCCTCCCGTGGTGACCCTCTAGGGTTTAGGCCAACGGTTTTCCACATGCACAAACACAAAAATGCTTTTCTTTCATTTGCTAAGATAATATTTTTATAAAAATGCTTTTTTTCAAGTAACTCTGAGGGCCAATGCGATATATCGTTAGACAAAGAACATCATATAGTGGGGGTTTGGAGGGCAATAAACCCCGACTTAGGCTTAGTGTATTTTGCATATAAGTACCTAAACATAGGCTAAGGCTTAGGTTTAGTACATCGACGATGGCATACCATGCATTACACCTTGGCTCCTCAGGGTTACCTTGACCGAAACTATAGTGCCATCGAAACCAGCACGAATGCTTCCGCGCGAAGCCTTTATACTTGTTAACAAACAACAATACTTTAATGTTGACACAATTTTCAGGCAGACTACGTTATTCATCCTGTTTGTTAGCTGAGTTTTCCAAAGCACAGCAATCAAAATTCTATTTTGATTGCTGTGCTTGGAAATTCAGCTGAGCAAACAGGATGAATAACGTAGTCTGCCTGAAAATTGTGTCAACATTAAAGTATTGTTGTTTGTTAACAAGTATAAAGGCTTCGCGCGGAGATTCGTGTCCGTTTTGATGGCACTATAGTCAAGGTAACCCTAGCCGAGTGCATGGTGTCCCGTCGTCAAATATTACTAAACCTAAGCCTATTTATGTTAGTACTTATTGCAAAAATGCACTGAGCCTAAGTCGGGGTTTCTGCCCCTCCGATTCCCCACTATTGATGTTCTTGTCTAACAATATGTAATTGTTCTACAGCCTAAAAGCATTTTTGTAAATAACTTTTCTGACAATGGCAAGCATTTGTGTTTGTGCATGTGGAGCATTCTAAACTCCAAGGTTCGCCGCGCTGGGGACCATGCCAGATGGTGCCCACCGCCGTGTTTATAACTGCAGCAAAATTTCTCAACGTGTCTATTAAACTCATTTTGAGTTGGCTCACACAATGAGTGCCTCAGTTGAAATTCTTGTGAGACACCTTTTTTGTAAAAGTCATTTATTGCGGATTTTTTTAGGTAGTATTTATCTCGGGTTCAAATACGGTTCGGTCTCCTTCTCATCGCATCCTGACGTCACCCTTTGATATTTAAAATCGTTGCATCCAAAACCATTGCACTTATCCGGAAAACATTCCACTTTACCGGAAAGCTTAAATCGATTTGATCGTTTCGAGAATTTGGTTATTTCATTTTGGCCTCAGCTCGGGCAAATTGTGCTCCCAGCAAAATCAGAATGCTCCCTATTAAGAATAATACCCCGAACATAATAATCATTAAAGGCTAAAAATGTTTAATCAAATGGCAATTTATAAATTATTTTGCAAATAACAATTTCATAAAACCTTGTATAGGTATGGTATACAACCAAAACTTACTGTTGTATATGCATTATACAGTAGTTGTTTTTACATCGACACACATTCACAAAATTGCGCTGCTTTCTAAGTTGTAGTTTTATGTAATGTAGGATGTAATTTCACACTTTTCTCAACACATTTTGAGCCAACAAATGACATATTGAGTAATAAGTATATAGGAATTTTCAACAATATAAAATTATAAGCCAACAATTTTAGGGCCGAAAGTATAATGCACACAGTATTTATTGATATACTAAGTCTCACTAAATTCCCTATATGAGCCACACACTAAGCTATCGCCCAAAATATTTACTCACTCTAACTGTACTATTTATATTTATGCTCACTAAACGCGACATAGACCCAATCTAACCGTATAAATGACCATAAAGCAAGGTTTTAACAATGAGGCAACAAATTCACTTACTCTAAACCCAGATTCCCAGGTTAGAAACAACCAACACGTGCATGTTCCCAATAATTTACCATAATAGAGACTTTATCACCGTATATTTAATCATAATTTCCTACGCTAATGTTACCCAAGCTAATTTCCCAAAATTTCCCAGATTCACATAATTTAATAATTTCCCAAAATTCCCACACAAACAGTTTGTATATTTATACTTTCAAATATATATTTTACTCTAATGTTCCCAATATTTACTCTCAGATTCCCAAAAGTGACAACCGCGTTCTGCCAACCATTCTGCCACACTAAGCTGACAACCTGTCGCACTTACTCATTTAGCAAACCTGAATATTACCAAAATATAACAATAAATTTTTTAAAATCAGGCAAACACATTAATTTACATGGTATTGGTGATTGTAGATAAATGTACACAAACGGGAAAAATTGTACGACGAATTAAATAATTTGATAAAAAACACTAGTTATTTTTAAACGGATGTCAAAATCAGCTTTCAAATTTGACGTGAGAGGCAGGAAAAACTATGTATCCAAGTCCGCCTGATTTATGGACGGCAAATATGTATAAACTTAGAAGATCCTTACTGTTTAATGCCATTGGTTCCGTGAAAGGGATGTTGTAATGGATATACAAATGGTGGCTAATTCAATTATCAACAGAGGTAGAGACTGGATATGTACCAGCTGGACAAAAATTAATGGACCCAAATATTTGAGGGAAAATTTGTGGTAACCGGATATATGCATTATAAGATTTTATTGCGGCGAATGGGTGCTTTTGTATAGGTATTATATCGGCTATTAACAGCTAGTTAATCATCTATTTTGAGACAAATAAATTTTTTAATAAAAATGAACATAAATGTAAAAATTGGTTAACAATACGGATATTTCCTGCAAAAAAATTAAAGACAGGTCTCGATTCGGTCATCCAGTTTCCTCATTCCCTTTTTATTAATGAAAGTATAAAATGACATTGTATGGTATTAGGACAAAAATTTATAGTATGATTATGAGCTCAGCCTTAGCCTAAACTCCTTAGGC
Source organism: Trileptium ribeirensis (assembly GCA_030248225.1). Taxonomy (NCBI): domain Eukaryota; kingdom Metazoa; phylum Nematoda; class Enoplea; order Enoplida; family Thoracostomopsidae; genus Trileptium; species Trileptium ribeirensis. Next base: position 9,048 of record JASANE010026134.1, read on the forward strand.
CTAAACTTAAAGTTAGTCTTAGGATTAAACTTAGGCACAACTAGGCTTAGCATTAAGAAAAGCAAAAACGTATACGACTAATTATTTGGGGGTAAAAAATTAACTAAGCCTGATGTCCAGTGAGATAAAAATAATAACGGATATACTGGATTAACCAATGTCAATTAGGCTCAGGCTTGGTTTTAGCCTTAGGCTTACGAGAAGAAAAAACCTTATAAACTTATTTCGAAGAGGGGTAAAATTTATGTTTAGGTAAAATAACTAATAACGAATACTGTTTAGCGAATATAAACTCTTGCCGAATCTTGTTATGCGCTATTAAAGAGACTACACTAGTATCCTATTTTGATGGTTCCCTTTTTGTTCGTAAGTCTTTGCCTAACAAATTGTCAAATCGGCCCATGCGTATTACTGTGATGCATATTTTCCAATTGTGACAGCTCCATCAACTTTTTTTCACTCAACGAAGTAATACCCCTTATTTGAATACAAATCTAACCGTAATGGTTTTTTGCGAATACTACTCAGGGTAAAAATATTCAGCCTAACTATACCTAAAAGAAAAGCAAATTTGGTAGCATAAAAATCCCTTTTAAATAATAAGTCTTAATAAATTTACTACCCTTATTCAGTCTATATAAATAATTATATTATATTATTATTTATAATTATTTATTCATCAATTATATTATTTATATATTTATTTATTTAAATGTTTAACATTTATATATATTTATTGTATAATTTATTATATTTATTTTTTGTCGTTCTTGCTAGCTATAAATTTATGGGATATGTAGATTGAATTTTACGTGAATGCCTAATGTTCTGGATGAAATTCGCTCACAAAACCAATGTTCGACCCAATTTGAAAATCAGAATAGTACGGTAAATTGATATGGAAGTCTGGTACGAACATTATTGATAGTTTTGAGAATAATTTAAAGTAAATTTTTTAGCTATAACCCAAATTGCACCGAGATTTATTGAGATCTCATCTCAGCTTAAAGCGAAATGTCGTAAATTTTTTTTTTTTTTTGAAGTTAAATTTGAGAGTTGCGAGTATAGCTAGGCCCCATCGGTAAACCGATTCTAATGTATGCCAATTACATAGTTTTAGATCTATAGTGAGATAATTTTGGAACTTGTTTTGGCAATTGTCCCACTTTGGAATTTCAGTATGATGTGATCAAAATATATTGACAACCCCGCTCAGGATTATTTCGCATATTAAAAAAAAATGTTTCTAAAATCCCCCGTAATCATATATTAATTACCATTTCAACTTTCAGTTTTCATGGTGCGTACTTGAAAAACTTTAGGCGTACGAATAACAATTCCTACCCCTTTCTTAGAAATTAGACAATAAAACGCAGAAAATAAAAACATTTTAAATTAATGTAAAATTCTAGAATCTAACTAAGTTTTTTATATGAAAATCTAGACAAATTTCACAGTATAATTAACGCATATTACTATATTTTATTATATACAGTAACTAGATATTTTTCTAAAATTTATTTTCCAACACACAAGAGTTTTTTAACGATAGGTTAATTTTTCGGCGTCAAATATACAACATAAAAATAAATAAACTAACAAAATAATTTATATGATGATAAAATAAACACA
>JASANE010026135.1:0-31071 GCA_030248225.1 Trileptium ribeirensis
AAGTTATTAACGAATAACCCGTAAACTATTAGCTATGTAATCATAACATATTATTTAATTAACATGGACTAATTTGAGTAGAAGATATGAAATCAGGATAGTTGAAAACCTGCAGTTATATATTTTGGTCGTAATAGATAAATAGTTATTACAATACCCTCAAATTTTTTGTTATTTAAACCATCAGAGTAGACAACTGATATTCCGCGCCCTCACGATCGTTCATTAATAATATAGTTAAGTTTTGTAATAGATTATAGCACTAAGCGTACCCTACGCATGTATTACTTATACCCCACATGTTTTGTAATCGATTATAGCACTAAGCGTACCCGACACATGGATTACTTATACCCCACATAGACGTCCCACACAAAACCAAAGGGGGGGATGGAGAACCCATGGTGTACTCAATCATTATATAATATATAAGTATATGCAGACACGTTTTTATACATTAATCGTTGGGAAAAGAAACAATTTCTAACATGTCACTGAAGCACATATTTGTTGGAAGCTCATTGATGTTTTATACATTACTAGTTAAAACCATATGTCAGTTAACATCATATAGTGACCTCACAACTGGTAGCGATTTGTAATAAATCTATAAAACTCCATATATACATGGATCATGGGTTTAGCTGTAGATGATGTCATTCAACTAAACTAAACAAAAACACGTAATCGTAAATAAGATATATATCGCAATTGTTGTTTGTTCCCATGCGAAACATAACTATTACCATGGTAACTATTTTGTGTATTATGCCGACTTAGAACAGCCATATGGTAGCTTGTTTTTAATTCTACACCGCAACAACTAAATATGATATATATATATACATCTGTCACCCCACTTCCCCCACCACTGTGTGGGGGGGGGGGTAAAACCCCCATTTTCTATCTACTATGGCAGGCTCAGCGTGACTCTGACAGAAGGATCGTAGGCTGTAACTAGGCTCGGTTCCTTAGATATCATGACCGGCTCAGCGTAGCTCTGACAAACAGGTCTCAGGCTCTTGCTAGGCTCGGCTCTTCAGATACGGCAGGCTCGGCACGGCTCTGTCAAGCGGATCTGATGCTCAACCTAGGCTCACTTCTTGAGATATTACGGCAGGCTAATCATGGCTCTCACAGACAGATGTTATGCTCTAACTAGGCTAATATATCATGGAAGGCTCTTAAGATATCATGGCAGGTTCGGCGTGACTCTGACAGACAGATTTCAGGCTCAAGCTAGGCTCGGTTCTTCAGATATTATGGCAGGCTAGGCTTGGCTCTGATGGACAGATCTTAAGCTCTAAAAAGGCTAAGATATTATGGAAGGCTGTTAAGACAGGATATTAGGCTAGGCTCTTAAGACGGATCTTAGCTCTTGCTAGACTAGACTCTTTAGGCATCATAACCGGCTCGACATGACTATGACAGAAAACTCATAGTCTTTAGGTAGACTTGGCTGTTCAGATATCATGGCAGGCTCACCGTGAGTCTAGCAGACAGATCTCAGGCTCTAGCTAGGTTCGGTTCTTTAGATATTATGGCAGGCTCGAAGTGGCTCAGTCAGTCGGATCTCAGGCTCAACCTAGGCTCAGCTCTTCAGATATTACGGCAGGCTAGGCGTGGCTCTGACAGACAGATCTTATGCTCTATCTAGACTAAGATATAATGGAAGCCTCTTAAGATAGGATCTTAGGCTTATCTCTTAAGACGGGTCTTAGCTCTTGCTAGGCTAGGCTCTTCAGACATCATGACCGGCTCATCATCATGCGGCGTTTACGTTATAAGTTGCCCGCCATGTGGAAGTTTTGTCCACGTACAGCCTGCCTAACACCGTTAACCATATAGTGTACAGAACACCAACACTGTATTGTATGCAATTCTATATAGTGTTTCGGACACTATCAGCATTTATACATGGTGTCATGGACACCATTAACTTCTCGCTAACTTCGACGAAAGTCTTTTGAGAAGATGTCTTGACGTTTTTTCCGTTGTATGGCGTTTGTACGGTTTAACTTCTGTCTACGCACTTCCTATGCAAAGATTTCAACGGGATGGTTTATGGGTTACAATCAATTAGCGCAAATCATTTGAAATTTCAGTTAGCTAGTTTTCCCGCCTTTTTTTAAATAAGTATTCAAACATAGGGTGTCGAAGACACCATAGTGTAATATACATGGTGTCTCCGACACCATAACTTGTGCTGCACTGTATGCCCGTCCAAGTACCATGCACCATAGTGTGGTCATGACCAGACGTGGACAAATCTTCCACATGGCGGGCGTTTTATAACGTAAACGCCGCATCACTATGCAGAAAACTCTTAGTCTAGCTAAGCTCAGGTGTTCAGATATCATGGCAGGCTCAGCGTGACTCTGACAGAAGGATCTTAGGCTGTATCTAGGCTCGGCTCCTTAGATATCATGGCAGGCTCAGCGTGACTCTTCAGACGGATTTTCGACTCTAACTATACTAAGATATCATGCAGGGCTCTTAAAATATCATGGCAGGTTCGCGTGGCTCTGACAGACAGATCTCAGGCTGTAGCTATACTTGGTTTTTCAGATATTATAGCAGGCTAGGCGTGGTTGTGGCAGACGGGAATTAGGCTCTAGCTATACCTGGCTCTTCAGATATCATGACCATCTCAGCGTGTCTCTAATAGACAACTTTTAGTCTCTAGCTAGAATTGGTTCTTCAAATATTATAACAGGGTCAGCGTGACTCTGACAGACATATTTTAGGCTCCAGCTAGGCTTGGCTCCTGAGATATCACGGCAGGCTCAGTGTGACTTTGACAGACGGATCTTAGGCTCTGGCTAGGGTCGGCTTTTCAGATATTATGGCAAGCTTAGCGTGACTCCGACAGACAGATCTTAGGCTCTACTAGGCTCAGCTCTTCAGACTTCATGGCAGGCTCAGCGTGACTCTGACAGACAGATATTAGACTCTAGCTAGTCTCAGCTTTTCAGATATCATGACCGGCTCAGTATAACTCTGACATACGGATCTTATACTCTAGCTGAGCTCGGTTCCTCAGATGTCATGCCAATCTTGGCGTAGCTCTGACATGCAGGTCTTAGGCTCTAGCTAGGCTCGGCTCTTTAGATATCATGGCAAGATCAGCGTGACTCTGATAAACGGATCTCAGGTTCTAGCTAGGCTCAGCTCTTCAAATATCATGTCAGGCTTTGCGTGGGTCTGAGAGACGGATCTTAAGCTCTAGCTATGCTCGGCTCGGCGTGGCTGTGACAGGCAGTTCTTAGGCTCTGGCTAGGCTCAGCTCTTCAAATATCATGGCCAGCTCGGCATGGCTCTGACAGACAGTTCTTACGCTCTGGCTAGTCTGATCTTTTCAGATATCATGGCAGGATCAGCGTGACTCTGACATACGGATATTACGCTCAAGCTAGGCTCGGCGTGGCTCTGGCACTTATTTTAGAAAAATGTTTTAGTTTTAACTGTCATTTCACTGTTCTTTCTTTATATATATAATATTAATTTAAAATATAACGATTTTACACCCCAATTCAGCCCAGAATGAGTGACGCCGCTGCCCTGGATATGGCCGAATTACTCTGTTACCAAGTTACAAAAAATTCCAACTAATTTTGGCGCGGCAAAATGTTTCTCAGTTTTAGCTGACGTAAATAGGCACATTGATTTAAAACCATTTGTTTTAGAATTAAAACAGAAATCCTTTCCCAAATTATAGCTACAGAAATAATATTTTTACATACACTGCTAAAGTAAAATTATCATTTCTAAAACCAGTCACAGCACTTCAGTTTTGAGATGGATTTTAATGAACTTTCAAAGTGTAGTTTTCGCGTTTTGATTTTACCATTATAATAAGATCAGTAAGTATTTTGCATACATTTCATAGGAGAAGTGAGCATTATCCTCTTGGGGCGAATTCGTGAATTTATTTCCCCCTAGCCCAGCACATCCCCTGCCTAACCCCCCATCAAAGCGCTGGCTATCCCCCACCTGGGACTTTAGACATGTGCATTTATGACATTTCGAGTATATTTAATCTGCCGCTTAAATTTTGATTGAAAAAATTAGAAGAAAACAAGATAAAATATTCTTTTACAGCTGCTACGGTCACCGCTAGTGCCCATACGCTTGTATTGGTCGCAATAGAACGTTACTACGCCATTGTGAAGCCGCTTAAATCTCTAATGCTCAAAACACGCGGTCACGCATTGGTAATGATCGTGGCGGTCTGGTTCACTGCATTTTCTTTCAACATTCCGTTCGTTGTCTTTGCTCATAACATCAATCTCGACGGAGATCAATACAATTGTCAAGTTATTTGGCCTCCGACGTTCGTCAGCTGGTATGTTCCGTCAATCACGATTACAATATTAGTTCTTCCGCTGTTGGCAATGTCGGCTTTGTATACGTGCGTAATTCGAACACTTTGGGTCGATATCCGCGTTCATCGACAGTTGGTTATCATTGCACCACACGAAGGAATTGTTTCCCAAATCGGCTGTAATTTAGCCGACGAAATATCAAGCAGAAAGCAACGCCGAACGAGTGACGACGGAATGAAGCGGATCAGCTATAAACTGGGTGAGAAATATACAGGGAATGTATCTATAGGGCATGTAAAGGTTTAAAACAAAATTATGGGAATACGCACAAATTTGGAATTTAATGATTAGACTTAGTCTAAGACTTAGGCTTAGACCAATACGTACGCTTAAACTATGAATTAGATTTACTCTAAGACATGCTCTAAAACTTAGGTTTGTAACTTAGACTAAGTTTAAGTTTTGTATTAATTCCAAGACATACAATAAGACTAAGCCTAACTTCAGCCTTGGATTAATGCTTTAAGGTTTTTTCTTAACCTAACGCTAAGTCTTAGACCAAAGCAAAACCGTAAGCCTTAGAGAGTAAGACATAAATTCAGATATGGAAACGGGTTAATGGGTCAGATGTAAGGCAAATTGGTGCTTTGCTGCGGTTCACCGTATCGCACCATTCACCCGAGTGACCAGCGTGCGGCTCAACGCTGGTCACTAACTGCCAGATTTTAATTAAAAACCTTTTTTCCAATTTTCCAAAGGCAATTTTGGTACTTTTTGCATCATTTCATCTAATTATAAGCCAGATATTTTGAAGCCCATTAAAATGTTGGATTGTTATCCTACGTAGAAAATACGTCATACTGGTTCAGTCCGTGAGGTTAAAAGCGACTATGTCCCATAACGTGACTCGACAGTGTACAACTGTTATTTACAAAGTCGGTACTTCGTATGTTATCTAATATATATTTTACATCTGATGTTTTAAGTCTACTTCTAATTCTTAGGTGCCAATTTTTTGCGCATTATAAAATTTAAATGTGCTATAAAGATCATATTGAATTGATATGTTTTCGGCGTTGCTCATTCTGAGAAAAAGCTACTATATCCACGTTGTGCCTATCCAAAAGCGCTGAGCGATGTATATAGCTGTATGATCTAAAATTTTTGACGGCAAATTGAGAAAAAACCTTTTTTCTATCTAAGTGTCTTCATCTGTAATACGGTGAATAGTTTGAATCCGTTTTTGTTGCTAATACTATTGCGAGGTAGATTCGTCGTTTCGCGGGAATAAGCTCCTCCTGCGTAAGTGCAATTCAGCCATTTATCTATGTTCGGGTCGTTTATTTGAAGTTCCTATAAGCAGTTTCTCTAAATTTTACTTCACGAGACATCGAGCTGACGGCCCATGTCAACTTTAGGGGCCAAGCTGACCATCCTGTTTGCCCGATGCATCCGTTGAACATTCATTATCCATCTGTGTATTTGTAAAGACATTTTGTGATAATGCCTGGTGTACTGCTTACATTAAAAGGTTCTCCTCTAAAGATAACCTTAGACAAGCCGATATTTCGACCACAGCTTTCCCGCAAATAGCAAACATTTTAAACAAACTTTATGGCTAAACTTGACAATTCATGACTTAGAAAGTTGTAGCAATTTTCGTGCATCTTGAAAGCGATTCAAATATTTATAATTTGTAAACAGGTCATTGTTTTAATTTTACCACATAGTAATTATGTTCCAGATGCGTTAATTTTAACTGCGGAACACATAAGACCGCAAAATTAAACAGGATTATCTCCGCGTTTTCAAAGATATTCATATGTAGTTTATAATTTAGTTCTATCTTTTAAAAGTTGCAATGGTTTTAATTTTTTTATATCAGTTTGGATATAGTGTCCCAATTTTTTGACGCTAAGAATTACGGACAATTTAACATTATTCATAACCCACCGGGAAAATTTCAAGTAGGAGAAATTGTGCCTTTACTCAGTGATTTAAGCTTAAAAGATTTAAAGCTTGTATGGAACTGATAAGAAGATGCCGCCCCAGAACCCCCGGCTCTAAGCTATTTTTCTAACGTTATAAATTTCGGACGCTGAAAGTTATATGGGCCTTGGAAGCTCCTGAGTGTTACTTTTGCCAGACTGTGACTTTGAGTTTCTCCATTCCCCCTTATTTTCGTTTTCAAGATAATTACGGATCTCCGAATACATACACTGACTGTGTAAACCCCAACTATTATTATCTTCATAACGAATATAATTCTTCAGCGTCAAAATAGCACCATTATAAAGTAGTCAAAGTAATTTCCATCCATCTCGCATACATTCATCTCGCATAGCATATCGGTAACTGCTTTGACAGTCGATTTGACGACCGCGATCAAGACTAAAAATTGGCATTGGACTGATGTATTAATTAATAAAACTTTACTCGTCCTTGTTATTTAGGATTGTACGCTGGTTTACATATACATGCGGAGTCACACAAAATCCGAAAACAATGTCATAGCCTGACGGCTGTGGCAAAATCTTCGATATTTTAAGTAATTTATAAAACTACAAGGTTTACCATCAATAAATAAGTTCTGTTTTGAAGTAATTTTGAATTAATTTATTTTTGCCAAAAATTTATAATGGTTTGTTAGAAACGCACAATTTATTGTTTTGTCAAACAAACTTCGCCAAAATAAATCTTTAATTTCATCAATGTCCATAATCTGATTCTAGCTGACCGGAGCAAATTGTTGATGCCGAAGTTACGTAGAACGTCACGTTCATTTCACGGTCGCAGCACTACCTTAACAAACAATGATATACCAAATATTATTGACGAAGCACCAAGTTACCCTGTTCCAGGACTAACAGTTACCAATTTATCAAAGTGTAATGCTTCCTGTGATAGTGAAGATATCAGCTGTAGCATGAAACCACTCAACGAGGCTCCTCAGGATTCTAAATTAAACATTAACCCAGCGGACCTTGGCTATAGTAGCCCGTATAGAAACGTCCGTCTTAACAACAACTGTAATGATCCTGATGGACCAGCCAGTCCAGCCCATTTACCAAAATATCATTCTCGATTGTTGCGGAGGGTTAAAGCAAAGTCTCGTTGCTTCCGGCGGCGGCGTTCTCGTGAGTCGTCCGAGATGTCAGAATCTGATTTTTGCATCGGTAACGAGAATGCAACATTCGAGCAATATCGAACAACTACAGGAACGCCGGTCTCGAACGCGCATTTGGACAGAAACACCTTAAATAATCGTGGTACTATATTGTCGCGCTTGCTACATATATCGTCAACTGCATCATCGAAATATTTGCCGCCATCGTTCCAACTCAATTCAAAAAATAGAATGTTTAAAACGTCGCTACATCCGTACCAGGAAACGATTTTGACGTCAGCAACTACATCGAGGACAAACACAGAGAACGTAGATTCCATCACTGGTAGCAGCACACATAACTCAGTTGAAATCAGTAAAGCAGTGACAACAAGCGATGTGATCCCGCTGCGATCGACTCAAGGTAGACGACAACTGCTCAACAAACGCCGGCTAATTAAAATGCTCATCGTTATTGTGGTCGAATTTTTCATCTGTTGGACTCCGTTCTTTACGTTCAACTTACTCAACAACTTCGGCTACATCTCGTGGCAACCGCCGACACCCGCATACTTGCTGCATTCGGTTTTCCTAATGATGGCCTATGCTTCGTCGTGTACCAATCCGCTGACCTACTGCTTTATGAATACTCGATTTCGGCAGGCGTTTAAGGCCCATTTTAGGTGGCTCTTCGGGGGATGGTGTAGGAGTTGCCGCGGATTGACGACAAGCAAATGTGTCCGCGCACGAGTCAAAACTGGTTTCGCTCGACAAATACAATATAGCGGAGCTACGGCAGCGGTTGGCGTTGAAAATGATACACCTGCGAGGATGATTAGTTAATTGCGAAGCGGTGACGGAATTGTATGACCATTCGTACGATATGGATTTGCTACAACATCGCTTGGCGTTGAAAATGACACAGCTGCGAGGAAGATTAGTTAGTTGCGAAGCGACGACGGAATTGTATGATCATTCGTACAATATGGAAGAGCTACGGCAGCTCTTGGTGTTGAAAATGATACAGTGTGAATAAGATTAGTCAGTTGCGAAGCGATGACGGAACTGCATGATCAGTCGTACAATACACTATTTTGACTATTGCAGTGAAGAAGATTTAAATTTTAAATCACCAGTTCGGCTCAGAATATAAATCCAAAACTGCATTCTGTTTCATTTTATGTGTTTCCAGTTTAAATAAACTAACTCTGTTTAATCTAACGTAAGTAATTTTAATCTATTCGAATATAAAAACAAGTATTTGTTCACAAAATGTTAAATATTTGTCTTGAGAAACTTCACATGGATAATTGTTTTTTAGATAAATTGGATGACAGCAGTTCACTCCAATACATTTGTGTTAACTCAAAATCATTTTTTGTATTTATTCTTGCAATATTTAGGAAATATTTTGTTTACGTTTTGGTTAAACCAAATATTTATTCCTGTTAGAAAACAAGGAAAAACATCAAACAAAACAACTTTTTAGACTTTAATGTTGCCCACCAAAGGTATGCACTTGATGCGTACATTTACCATTGGAATTACTTGTTGCGCAGCTTATGCTTGGCTAATGCTAAGAATGATAAGATTTGATATGCACATGCGACTACTTGAAATGACTAGATTGACTAAATAATATTTATTTTCGACATTTTGCCAATTTAAGAATGCTGTGCTGTCCTGTTAAAGTTATAGTTTATACAAACATCACCCTCTCATCACATATGACCAAAATTACCTAATTAGGGAAGCAAAATGTAGGCCATAGCAATCTCGATGTATTAGGCGTTCACAATAGCCTAAGCTTACGTGTTTATATAAGCTTCCGACCAAGTTATGATCTAGGTCGGGAGACTGCCAAACCCTCATAATCCCCATCAAGCTGTTCCTTTTCTTTAACCCCATGTCAGCCCGAAATTAGTCAATATTGACGATACGTCGATAATTTTTGTTTTACTTGACTTAGCTCGGCAAGTCTAGTCTTTAGTATCTAATTTTGTTTTACGAATCACACGTAAAATTGAATCTAGCTTCAGTCTTGGCTCGGCTTTATTGCTCGCAATCTACACTCAGCTCGGCTCGGACTGATTGCTCGCATTCCAGTCTCGGTTCGTATCTGCTCGATTCCTCGCAGCCTTGACTTGGCTCGGCGCGGCTGGATTGCTCGCAGCCTAGACTAGGCTCGGCTGAATCGCCCGCAGCCTATACCCGGCTCGGCTGGATTGCACGCAGCCTAAACTCAGCTCGGCTCGGCTGGATTGCTCGCAGCCTAAACTCAGCTCGGCTCGGCTGGATTGCTCGCAGCCTAAACTCAGATCGGCTCGGCTGGATTGCTCGCAGCCTAAACTCGGCTCGGCTGAATTGCTCGTATCCAAAACTCGGCTCGTCTCGGCAGGATTGCTCGCAGCTTAGACTCGAAAATACGTGGTAACTGAGATAGCGTCAGTTTAGGTTACCCTGGGCTTGCTATGATAACTTGCTGCGGTGACGGTGCAGCGGGCACTTGATACCAGTTCCGTAGAGTGTGTCTCGGTTGCCCATTGCAAACTCCACACAAACGCAATATGTGTGCTGGACAAGAATTGAACACTGTGGCTATAAAAGATTGGAATTGTCGCTTTCGTCCAGGCACTGTGGACGCCAACAAGGCATTTTAACCTCAATTGAAAGGTTGCGTGTAGGTAGTTAATCTTCCGATCTGTTTTCACAAACGTTCCATATTGCGGGATAGCATCTGTGACGAGGAAAACCTTAAAGGTTTCTCGTAGGCAGTTAATTTTCCGACTCGTTTCGACAAATGTTCTATATTGTGGAATAGCATCTGTATCGAGGACGAGGAAAACCTTAAATGTTTCTTGTAAGCAGTCAATCTTCCAATCCGTTTCGACAAACGTTCTACATTGCGGAATAGCATCTGTATCGAAGAAAACCTTAAATGTTTCTCGTGGGCAGTTAATCTTCCGATCCGTTTCGACAAACTTTCCATATTACGGAATTGCAACTGTATCGAGAAAAACAGTAAAGGTTGCGTGTAGGCAGTTAATCTTCTGATCCGTTTCGACAAACGTTCCACACTGCGGGATAGCATCTGTATTGAGGAAAACCTTAAATGTTGCGTGTAGGCAGTTAATCTTCCAATCCGTTTCGACAAATGTTCTATATTGTGGAATAGCATCTGTATCGAGGAAAACCTTAAATGTTTCTCGCAGGCAGCCAATCTTCCGATCCGTTTCGACAAACGTTCCATATTGCGGGATAGCATATGTATCGAGGAAAACCTTAAAGGTTTATCGTAGGCAGTTAATCTTCGGATCCGTTTCGACAAACGCTCCTCATTGTGGAATTGCAACTGTATCGAGAAAAACAGCAAAGGTTGCGTGTACGCAGTTAATCTTCCGATCCGTTTCGGCAAACGTTCCAAATTGCTGAATACATAGTGTTTAGTAGCGTTAAGAAGCACTTTTAGTCGTATAACTTAAACGGAGGTTGAAGCGAATGCAAGCATTAATTAAGCTGACCATTAACAACCTCTAAATCCGAAAAAATAGTATATATTTTGAAAGTGTGTGTTTGCGGCATTCAGGAAAGGCAGCGTTATCTGCATCTTGAAATGACTGAATGACAATTGCAAACATGCAAGTCTTAAATTGAAAATATCTACATAAATAAATTGTAACAGGATCGTTCCGGTCTGTTACGTGTCCTCCTGCAAGACCTTGGTGATAAAACTACTTAAAACGCTTAAATTGGTCTAGACCCTAATCAGGACAACGCTCGGTAGACTTTTTATAGTAATGTTTCAGTGCATTCAAGCAACGCTTGCGGGGATTTAATTTATGATGGTGCCTTAGTTGTGTTATAATTCTAATGTATGTTATTAACATTTTGTGTGTGTTTTTCTTCGTGCTATAAATGGCCATTGCATGTTCGCCTTGTGTTGTGTTTTATGCTATTGTCTAGGTTTTAGCATGAGTATTCATGTGAATCTCGCTGCAATAGTCAAATGTCTGGCTTGGTAGGAACTTAAATTGATATAACTAGAAGCTGCAGAAAGCAATAAAATTTAGGGATAAACGAATGGGGTTTTCGAGATTCGTGCAACTTCTTCGGAACTCGAGCAGTTACCACATGGAAGTTTACCTCGAAAGCTCAAATTCATAAGCATCCGGGAATCGGAGACCTGCGACCGCTCGCTAGGAAATGAACGGCGAATGTTTAAAAGTTGGATGGGTAGTAAACAAAATGAAAAGTATTAGGTTTACCAACGTTGATTGTCAGCAGCTCTATCGTGGCATAGCGGTTACAATGCGCTACACATAAAATAACAGTCGCGCGAGAAACAGGAAACAATTCGTGACAACAGAAGTTTCGAAGTAATCGGAGGCGACGAATGTCGGACTCGTTCATCAGTTCGTAACCGCCTAACGGTTGATATTTCCCGTCCCGAATACTTTCCGATACAGAATTTTACGGCCTTTGCAATGACACCAAAATAATGGGAATTCCCCCCCCAATTTGAGGAGAAAGTGAGCTAAAATTACGGAAACAGCCGTTACTTACGCTAAGTTTGGCTGCTGGTAGTGGTTCGGAATAGGCCTGTTTTCTATATAGTCAAATATGTTATTTATACTTGAATTTAATGCCCTCGTGTCTCCTTTCAAACTTTCCCGAACGAATCCTCATCCATCCGCATCATTACGTGGAAACCTATAGCACTAAGAAGTCACATGTTGGATCAGCCGCTTCAACTGATTTTGCCACAGTATCACTTTGTGATCTTTTTGTCCCATGAACAGGCATCTCTTGCGGAGAATGTGGTTGCCGAATATGCCATACCATCGGATAACCAATGGGCAACGTCGGGTTTCGTTACGCTCTTCGGTACGTCTGAGAACAGCAGCAGCAAAAATTTAACTTCCACCTTTTTGATATCTAAAATCACTCTATCACCGACTTTGCAACCCTTCCTTCTTCTTACTGAAGTTTAGTGGACGGAAGTTCTCTACGTCGTTATATAACACACCCAATAAGGAACCAAACGAGCTCAAGCGGGCCTCGAACCGCCCTAGTGTCAAGTTGCTATGAAAGTTGTCCTTCCATTTTGTGCTTAATACAGATTATAAAAATGGCATAAACTTTCTCCTGTCCTGCAACATTTCCGTACGTAAGCTCTAATCCTAAAAACATACATGCGACCCGTTATTTTACTCGCTTGCTCCTGGTCAACACAATAATGTGTGTTGGGTATCCGGCAGATCTTCTGGTAACCCGCCATAAGCCGTTAAAATGCCCCCAATTTTGATTGCGACTGATGGTGGTCATAAAATTTTCGAAACTTTGTTATTGCAACTCCAAAGTAGGCCCACCCCTCATCGTGTTCAATTCGTCGAGACATATCTAAATATACCCGACGGGTCACCGTCCACCTCCCCGTTAGCTCGGGACAACCATTAATAGCGCCCACACTTTTGCCAAAACCCTTTTTGCTTTTGTTGTTTTATCACTTTTTGTCCATGATACATGGTATCAACCCTCATTCGACTTGCCTTTTGATGGCTAGTCCAATAAGCTCATGGGGGCACCGTTCTGCCCTGCCGTTAGGGCAGTAGACCTTGTCAAACCCTCCTATACTTATACGTAACCTGACCTGAGTGGGTCACTTTCATTTTTGCCTCTGCACCTCTTGTGTTTAGTGTTAGCTGGCATGTTTTTCGCTAAAGTGTTAGCTTTTCGTCTCGGGTCCGAATTAACCCCAGCCTCCCCGAACTTCCGCGTAAGCCCTTGCCTCCGTTTCCCTTCTATACCTCTTCCGTTTTTGTTCTCTTTTTCTTTCGCTTTGTTTCTCTTCTGTATTCGACCTTTTGGTCGTTTGCTGTCTGGTTGTCGTCGCGCTTGTTTTGTTGCCGCACTGTACTCGAGACGTTTTGGCTGCTCTTTCGTTTCTCTCTTCTGCGCTGCTTCGTTTCCTCTGTCTATGACCATGCAGTCTTTTCTTTTGCGCGAGTAAACTTAAGGTGGCCCCGCCAACCATACTATTTTGTTACGGAATGCTTTTTGGTTAATTGAAATTCGGCGTTAAACTGTTCGCGAACACAGCGCTCGGGATTGAAATCTAACCATTTTGTGTTCGCGAAAATTCAAGTAAAATTATCCAAATTTTTAAGAACTAAAATTTGTCGATTTAATTGTGACGTCACTTTTGAATTAAATTTGTTCGCGAACACGGAATAATCCAAATTTAAATAATAATGCATTAGGGAACAGAATTTCTGCAAATTGAAATCCCCGAAATTCTGTTCGAACACAAGGTCTAATTTCTGGCACTTGAATTTGATTTTACCAATTTTCGGTAGCGAAAAACCGATTTAAATTAAGCCTTTTTTCCGTAACAAGGGTTTGCGACAAAACAGGATGATTGGCGGGGTCACCTTAAGTTCACTCACGCATTTGTCTGTCCTGTCTACTTGCTCGCTCTCTCCTGCTGTGACATCTGCCCCTCTTCTTAGTTAAAATTTTAATGATTATTAATATTATTAGTTAACAATATATATAATATATAAATGGACTTGACGTACAGTCAAATCTGATGAGCATGCTTACAGTAAACACAAAAATCTTATAAAATTTCTAAGTTTTACAGATTTTCCGGTACGTATATGTAGGTACATAGAGACACAGGGGGTTTGGGACGGTCCCAGGTGAGGGTGCCCTCCTGGTGGGTTGTTCCCAGAGGGTGTCCCCTCCCAGATCTCGGTGTGGGTCCCGTCCTGTTATCCGTCTCCTCCCTGGGACGTCTGGAAGCAAGTGACTTGATTTAGACAAAATAAATACAATGGACAGATAGATAAACGTGCAATGTTTTCACGCTTATCTGTGATGTCGCGTTTCGGAGCGCGTTTCTGGCCCCCTAGTTGAGCTTATATGTCGCTGAAATTGGGGATCGCGCAAGGCAATAACGTTCGATACCCGTCTAGCTGGACCCGTAGTCGCTTTTGCTCTATCGGTGATTGCATTATCGAGGTCATCGCGCATAGTGCGTAGCCGCATTGATTTCGCCACTCGTTAAATTAACTGCCAAGTGTACTACGTTCGCGTTGACGCTCTATTTTATCTATGATACCCGCTTCCATATTCATGTTGTATATAGTGTCGAAATAAAATCTTGAAAATAATTCATCGTGTCCCGTGTTAGTTATTCCGGAAACGTTATATGTTCGTTACGTCGCGTCCGTGTGGACTAGTCAACCCTACATGCTACAGCCTGTGGATAAGAGATCCCAAGCCCTAACGCAGATGGTTCACTTCTAATATTAACGCAGTAGAAGAACAGGATAATTACGAGAGGGATCCACGAAACCAATAAGAGTAATCCCTCATGAAAATATCATACGCTAATCACGAATAAAATTTACATGGCAAATCACAACCCTCGACTGAATAATTATAGTTAACAGATCGCCGATCAGAGCGCCCGACGTTAAACTTGCAGGGATTGTCGGTACCCTGTGGGGGCCACATACACTATATGAAACTAATAAGAATAGAACAGTAACTAGTGGAGACTGAGCCAAAATTAACACTAAAATCAAACGCACGTACAAATCTACTCTTTGATGCTATCGAATCAAACAACTTTCAAGTGAGATCAGGATAGGGAACATCGATGAGGCATTATGACGTGTGAACAGGTGTGGGTGCCAACCTCCCTGGGGGACCTCAGCAATCATACCAAAATTCTAGACACGTGCGCAACCAATCCGGCGGGGTCCGAACACACCATGTGCAGCGCGCCCGCCACTTGCTAAGCTCCATAGCGTCTTGGGTATGACAGAGAAAAGGGACAAAATTGCAAAAACTATGGTTTACCATTTGAAGTAATGATAGCCGGAGTCGTATGGGCATGGTGTTAGGAAGTTGTACTACGCAGCTGCGTACCGTTATTACGAATTATTTTTTTGAAAATACAATCTGGCAAATATCAACATTGAACTTCGCTGTTGCTTTTTGAAATATTCCAAGAAATTATGCGTTGGTAAAAAGTCGAGTGCTATTATACAAGCTTAGTTGACGTAAATATATCCCTATAATCACGATTAAAGTTACTTGTCTCTTGAATTATAAGGGTAGAACATAATTACAAGAAATATTTTAAGGTTTTTGTATACAGCTTTGACATAAAACACTTTGGATTCCATTCTTAAATGATCCTAGACCCGCGTAAGAATCAAGCGTATGAAACTTATATTCCAAGTTTTGAACAACCCCTACCGTAATTGAAGTTGGAACATCATTAATACTTTTCTATGTCAAACTTATTTTTTCACATCCCAAGTAAGAGAAACACAAACAGAGCCGTTTTTACTGTTTAAAGTGGCGTGACTGTGCCTAGCAGTATATAGCAGTTCCCATGGGTCTAAGAAAGCAAATGATCATTTTATAATCGCCATCTTGTGTGATGTATTATTTAAAATGTCAAATTATTGCCTTTCTATTGTCGACTTATTTAGGCCATTTGTCCAGTTCTCGAGTAAATGGGTTTTAAATGTTTGAAAATTAGTTACCCGATAAAGTTGTCCCATGTGCCCATTAGTCTCTCCAGATTATTTACTATTTAAATCGCCGTTGTTTCAATTCATATAACATTTGACAAAGGAGCAAGATCTATATACAGTGAATCTTGGCAAGTTTTTTTCACAAATTGTATATCAAATTTACTATAGTCATGTCTGCACAGAATGCATTCTCTTGGAGCTACGTCAGATCTGAACGTTAGTAACGGTGTTTGTGCGAGGGTGTTAGGCGTTAACAGCACAAAACGGCTTGTTGTGCCTTCCAAAAGGTAGCCACATTTATTATAATCGCTTCTCCATGAACCTTCAAGCTGATGGCCGCATTTCGCAGCACTCCCAAGGCTCTCGTTAATAATTTCGGTGAGATACGCAATTTTATGATGCGTATTTAGATGCTTTGAATTATTACATGTATGCGAAACTTAGGCAAAGGTGCCGCAAGGGTTAGTGTTAGCGAAAGCTAAATAATCTCCATTCGTTAGCTCTATTTTAACTAAATATTGCCTCATAAAAACAATACATTATAAATTGTTAGTATAAGCTGCTTGAAACGGTACTATCTAGAATATCCAACACTATCTGTCACTCATAAAACCACCAAATTACGCGGAACAAAATGAAATTAAAATCTTTGACTAAATATTAATTACCTTTGATAGATTAGCCATATATAGATCTCAAATAGTCTCGATGCTCTACTGAATTACCCGTTAATGTGTCTATTAGTTTCAATTACCCATCTATTAGTTTTCACGCTACCATCGAATCCAAAATCAAAAATCTTCATCATCGTCAACTTTTCAAAATATTTATTCACAAACTCATTATACGTGTATACTTTATTTTATAACTCTTTCGAGGACGACAGTATGTCCTTTTGTCACAGTCTTTAGGCTGTGCTTTTGTTTTACTTTTATCAGACCGCTCATTTTATGTCTAATCATACAAAATGTACACATCATTTGGAAGCAATTAACAAATCCGGCCGCTGATGTCTGCTTTCTGTGCAAATGCGGCGTTCCCGTTATAATGTCCCCGCTGTTTGGAACTTTTGTCCCCCTGTAGTCGCGACCCTACCGTATAGGCAGTCAGGGTGACACCCATACTGTAAATCAATTGCCGAGAGTGTACAACACACTCCTAGCTGCTACATTTTTCCTTAGAGTGTCGAAAACACCCTTACCTAGCGATTTGGCGTGAATTAATTGTAACAGACACTGTATGCGGATAATGCTGTTTATTAGTCAACTGTGATGTGTAGTTTTTTAAATGCTTGATATTTGAATCTCGGCCATATGAAAGCCGAAGTAGTGCCGCGCACTGTCCATAAAACTGCAAGCAGACACGGTGTGCTTGACACTGTCGAGAAGTGGTGACGGCTACCTTTGAAATATTTTATTGTATACATGAGGGTGTGTAAGACATGCTGTTGTTAGTGTGCCTGACACTGTATGGCGCAGATAGGTTCCAAAAGTTGGGGAAATTATAACGTGAACGCCGCATAAAGTGGTTTGCAGTAAACGTCTCGGATCAGACTGATCACATAACGTGAAACGTTTAATTATTTCGTTAAACTGATGTTGTCGAAACATATACTAATAACTGCGCAAGCTTTGAAGCTTATAAATGTATATGCATCAATTCAGTATATACTTGTTTAAAAACAGCAAATGAAATTATATAATTAACATACAATGTTCGATGGTACATATATTCGGTTTGTTCTAAGGTTGTACACCATTACCACTATTGGCTTCAAAAACTAGGTATAGAGCTGCACATTTTGATAGTACAGCGCATAATAAAACGTTCTAATAAAATTTAACAGTTGGGTTTATAAGTAACATTCTGCTAAAATTGCTTCTCTCTACTCAGTGGTTTTGTGGCAATTACAGTGTCACATAATTTTATCACGATGCGCAGTGACTGCACATATTTTTCTGTGAACGCAGCATAATAACTCGCATAAAATACAGTGGACATATAATTTTATGGCGGCTGTTAAATTTTGTGTAATTTTAAATTCCCTCAATTCAGTCGCCTGATTGTTGATAGATCCATTTACTTCTAACTTTTGTCATTCGTAATTTATACAAAATTCGACAATAAAAATTTCACAGTCATTGCACGTTAAAAACGTATCTCAAGGCGGCGTTTGAAGAAGTGAAGCTAAGCTATGCTTATACTAAACTTATCTCGTCCTATGAACATTTAAAGTATATAGATTTAGCGATGTAATTAAAAGTAGCCTTGAAAATTTCAAATCTGAATTTGGTTTATTAAATGCTATTTCAATGCTATTCTGGGATACGTATACAAAATCGCAAATCAAACATTTAATAATTTTCATAAATTGCCCTTGGCTTCTTCCTAAAGACACAACATTTCGAAAAAAACATTATTTTAAATTTGTAATATATAGATTTTTAAATATAAACGCTTAGTGCTGAACTGCTGTTTTTAGGGCTGGGTATTCACGTCTGTGTCAAAAACATTTAGAATGAAGTTTTGGCAAGCGGAAATTAATTCTGCAGAAGACGTCCTTGCTCGCCTTATACAATAGCGATGAACTTATCCAACGATAACTGAATTTCCGAGTGAACGTTTCGTTTTATTTTTTTTTCGTTCTATCTTTGGTGGCTTTCGAATATTATTATACATTGTGTTATTTTCACTATCATTTAACAGTACAATAACCATTGTTTTTGTCATTAGGCTACCCATGCGCGTTGTTTTAGTGTGACAAACCTGGTGAGTGCTAATAAGATAAAACCAGACTTCTTGGTTATAACTATATTTAGAATCGATGCGTTCAGGTTCATTGCTACGGCACTGCTCCGTAGCATATTATTAGCCCAATTTTAGCACTGACGCAACTGTTTTAGAATATGACGCTTTGGAGATATATATTCTATTGTGCCAATCAATTTTGATTCAGGTCGTTATTGCTACAGAATTTTAGATGATATTTTGAATTTAAAATGCCTTTACTTTGCTAAACTCACAGAAACATTAGCTAACATAATTTCACATTCCCAAATATTAACGTGCTTCAAAACAAAAGGTGGGGTCTGGATATTTTTGTAGTAACAATTGTAAATTGATGCTAACGGCAACAAATAGATTCAGGACTTTTACTGATAATATGTTCTTCAATGCTTTACGTCGTTCGGGCCCACAGATTTAGCACGGTATATTTAGAGTTTCGTATAAGAAAAATGGTTTCAGAGAGCTATGATGTTTACATTACAAAAGACTACAGTTATAGAAACTTTGTCTGCCACTACACAATACCTTTCAATAGCACACTCATACGCTATGTAAAATAGAACAGGTGTTGTAGTAGACACTGTTTAAATTACAACTGCGGTATTTAAGACACTAGACAGTCGGATACATTGCTAAATGGACTCTAGTCGGAGCCCCAGTGTATCTTGACCCCCCAAACACTGGGGGGGTCAGGCCGAAAACGCCCGCTTCAAACACGGGTTTACGTCTGAGTGCAGGGAAGTGTCATACTCTTCCCTAATGCACTCTTAGTTTTGTTAAGTAATTTGGCGTTCAGACATTTTCCGAATAATTCGTTTATCTATTTAGTGTGGGCGAGCTAAAATCTTTTAATTCATACCTGCTAAATTTTTATTGTGAAGTAATATGGCAACTTTCCTAGAACGATGTGGAATAAAAGTGTCTGTTTTTGTTTTTTTAAAGCCGCTGAGCGTTCTTTTCTCACTGTTGTGCACTGATTTTAATGAACAAGCAACTGTTCAGTGTCAGTTGTCGTGCCAAATAGCAAAATGGAATGAATTCGCACTATGATTACATGCAGCATGCTTAGAGTGTACTGAAGTTGTATGAACAAATTGGGTTATATTCGAATATAGATGAGTCAAGGAGCAGGATCATAGCTTGTTGAGTGCAATTAGGAGCAGGCTCTCGAAATTCTTAAGTTTTCTGACCCTTTTAACCAATAAACTCTGACCAACCTCGCGGAAGATAGTGTGCCCACTACATTTTCTCAATAATTTTCACTTACAATAATCAATTTTTTTTCGAGAATTAGTGTATACCAGATGATGTTTTGAATAGAATAGCTACACAATAAGCGTTAGGTTCATGTAAACTCATTCCGATCACAGCCATATGTTATATAGTACTATATGCACAGATACCTCCAACACATTTACGCCGTTTAGGGAAGTGATTTTTTCCTTAAGATAAAATCAACGAAGAAGGAATACTCGTTTTGAATAAATATGCAGAAGGTTTGTTATCTATATTTATATGCCTGCCAATGTCAGAAACTGCTCGCATGCGAAAATGATTGTTTAATGATCTATATTTTGGGTTACAACCAGTGTCAACATCAGTTTTAGACGCAGGTACTGCTGAACCTATTTGACATGACTCAGATTTTTGTGCATTGTATATAATGAAGTGTTTACGTGTTACAAGGTACCCAATTAAAAATTTTGTACTCCATGGTCTGTACTACACCATCCAGTGGTATATGGTGTATACCTACACTATATAATGAAATAGATGGTGTAAGAGACCAGAGACCATTAACTTAGCTCTAGTATCTAAATCTGCCTATTGTCCATTATTGACACTGTCAGGGTCACCATCTACGAACACAATATATAGCATTTGTAATGACAAACAAGGTGTAGCTGACACCATATAACTTTTTATACATTTTATGGGGTAGTCTACACCATAATATTATCAAACTACACTACTTAAGTATACTATCTTAAAATATCTTCAGAAACACCACGGTATCCAAGACATCAGTCATATAATGGATGGCGGCAGAGACATCCAGGTGTGACAAAACTTTCACATGGATGTCCTTTATAACGTAAATGAATCATAATATATTACCTTGTAAGATTTAGCTTAATTCATTCAAGTTTTACTTCTTACGGGGATATGGTGATAATTGGTTTGGTTGCTGTTATGCTTTGAGACTCAAATATCCACACTACAAGTAATGCTTTAGACTGTGTACCATTAATACTAATATACGTGGAAAAAGCTTATGCGATTTAGTAAACTAGTTATATGGTCATTAAATGCTGTCAGGAATCATGAGTTATTTGGAATGCTAAACCCAGTTACTATGGAAGGTACCGAATTAAATATTTAGAACAAAACATCATAAAGAAATTCGTACTGAAACTGCCTACCACGAGCACATGAGGTTACAGCAGATCAGTAATTGAACTAGTTGTATTGTCTGAAATTTACAGCTACGTCGAATTCTATTCAAACAAACACACCGATCGTCTTAAGAGAAGTATGTCAAAGCTATGAACTGTTAAACAATGGCTGAACCCGAATGAACTACAAACGTACTTCTATTGTAGGTATCTTGACACAGATATACATGTGTCGTCGCAGGCTTCTTGCAGCAGTATACTTTAAGGCTATAATAATTTATTCTACGTCTAAAATATGAACAATTTTATGTTAACTGCGGTGTTTATGATGTTTAACACAGTTATATACATATAAATACAGTTGAATACAGCTATACATTTGGTAATATCATGTTTGGATTTTACAGATAAACTCTCAGTTTCCGCTAATACCCGCGGGCAGAAACCCAGAAACGCTCGTAGTGTCTCTATTTCGGATGGTGAGCAAACTCTAGTTTCCAGTGACAAGATTGAGCAATGCAATGCAACGGAAAAATATCTGACAAAAGCCGAAAACACAGCTTACGCATCAACATCTATGCACTGTGCTAAACAAATGAGAAACAATGTTATGCAGCCTTCCTCACTCGAAAACAGCAATTAAATATTTCATGACCGTTAAATTGGCTGTTTATATGGCTACCAATGTGGTGGTGGTGGTGGTGGTTTTATCTTGTAATACGGTTGTCCCAAGATTTATGCGTTTGTTTCACAGTTTGAAAATTTAAAAAAGAAATTTCTGGTTTCGCTTCGTTGAAGCAGTCACAACGGTAATATCCTCAGAGCAACAGTGACGTCTATAATTCCTGATTTATTAGTAATATCGAGCTTATTACTAGCTTCCATATCTGCAACATAAACAACATGCGTAGTATATATAAAATCACGTACTTGCAATGACTAAATAATCAGTTTTCAGTAGGTTTTAGTGTCTTGAAGAGGACAAATCCAGTGCCGTGCTTGGCGTCCCCTAAACCACTATTTGTTGGTGGGAGGGAGAGGTCTAGAAGGATACTTGGGTTCTAGAGGGGGCTCATACGAAGTGCCGTAAATTGCAAAAAAATAGAGTTATTTAAAAATTAACCGGGGGTTCCAAGCACTGTATTTCCGAATGTTATTTTTTGGGCAAATGCATATGGGGAAGGTTAATACCCACTTAGCACATAAGTCTTGGATGGCAGTCTTAACGGCGGTAGAGCCCCGAACGTTTGTTTGGGTGGAGTATCATAAGCACGAGAATGGACATAACTTTTCCCGCAAAATCAGACAGCAGTGCTGGTTCGATTTTTGAAAATGCACCAAATTTTTATAAAACTGAGATTGATCACAATTTGAGCAGTATGTTGCTCCCAAATGCTTTGTAAAAGATAGTGAGTGGATTTTATCTTATCAATGCATATCAGTTTTGACAAAATAATATAGTCATTTTCGGTATAACGAAAATGTGGAAACTAATTTTAATACTGAGTTTTTTTTTTAATTTGGCGCTTACCGATCAATTTTAATACTGAGTATTTTAAATCAATCTATCTTAAATACTTTCTTAGATGCGTCCAAGAAAAATGAGGGTTACATAAAACAATCATTAGAAACTGCAGTTTGAAACACATTTCGCGTTTACTATATAGTGAAGACAATTTGCCCCACATCCGTGTTTTATTATTTTAAGTTGTCATTCTGAACTTAATTCTTATCTGTGATATATGAAATTACTGTATTATAGTTAAGTTTTCGTTACCCTATGTCGCATAAAAACACTATCATTTGTGAATAGTATGCTAAATAGATTTTTAAATACTGTGGAAATAAATATCTTCGATATGCATTTTATCAGTAATTTTACATAAATACAACTAGTTATAATATTAGAGTGAGCGAGCAAAATGGATCTAATAGTCGACAGTGCAATGTATAATGCAGCTAGAATTCTAATGGAAACATCGTCATTTGTAAATACGTCGTCGAAAAGTGGTACTGCGACCAATTTAGTAAATGAAAGCCTTTGCATTGCCCATCTGAACCCACAGAATCAGACAATTATCATCGTCGCTATTGTCATATTTGTTTTGTCACTCTTTGGCAATGCTCTAGTAATGATTACAATATTCCGAACACCGGCATTACGATCGATTACCAATTTATTTTTGGTCAATTTGGCGCTGTCCGATCTTTGTCTTAGCATTGTTTGTTTGCCTACTACCATCGTTGCAATAACGTACCAATGTTTTTTCTTCGGAACATTTATGTGTCACTTGTTCTCATATCTACAGCGTAAGGCTAAAATTTTTTGGGTTTTTTTAATGAATATTTAGTTGTAGAACAATTGTTACAAGAAGGATATTGTTTCATCGAGCAGCATTTAAAAATCGGCAACCAAGTCCCCAACTCGCCATGCGCAACTTCAGGAAATATGATCACACCGTTCTATGCAGACACGTATGTGGTTGAGAACTTAAGACGCTTTCAGTTATTTTGTTTTCGGTTAAAATAAGTGATTTTATTGCTATATTTAAAAAATATCATTGGAGTAAAAGATTATAGTATGTGGCTTATGAAGCCGCTAATGTCTAATGCGGGATTGCTAAAGCTATGGTTGCTAAAGTGGGTTGCTAGGGTTCCTCAAAATATTTCTTATATGAAATCATTTGTTACACACTATGTTAGCGAGACAGATAAATAAAAATGTCAGTTGAACTGGTAGACATGCGGTTTAGAAATGGTTACTTGGCTAGGTATAGAGAAAATATGAATTAATCAATAAGTTCGACTGACCAGATATTCATATGTTTTTTGTGATTTATGCGGCGTTCACGTTATAATGTCCCCGCTGTTTGGAACTTTTGACCCCCTGTAGTCGCGACCCTTCCGTATAGACAGTCAGGGTGACACCCATACTGTATATCAAATGCCGAGGATGTACGACACACCCTTAGCTACTACATTTTTTCTAGACAGTGTCGTACACACCCTTAGCTACCGATTTGGCGCGAATTAACTATAACGGACACCGTCTGTAGCTAATGCGGTTTATTAGTCAACTGTCCTGTGGAGTTTTTCCTAAATTCTCGATATTTCTATCTAGCCCATATGAACATTGCTCAAATAATTTCGAACACTGTCAATAAAACTGCCAGAAGACATGGTGTGCCTGACACTGTCGGTAAGCGATAATACGCGCAACTAGATACCGTTGAAAAAAATTTATTAAAAACATGGGGGTGTCTAAGATACCCTGTTGTCAACAGTGTGTCTGACACTGTGTGGGGTACATAGGTTCCAAACGTTGGGGACATTATAACGTGAACGCCGCATAATAACAAGTGATATGTCATGACAATTATTTTGAGACACTTTATTTAAGGTCGTACACCTGTGTAAATGAAATAGAGCATACATGCTGACGTGCCGGGGGGCCGAAGAGGCAGTGACTTCACGGGTAGAGGCCCGCGGGCGGGATGTTCTCTGGGGTGCGCTGAAAACAGTTGACGACCTCACATCAAATGTCTGGTGTGCGGACGGATTGCCGAACACGCATGGGTGGTGTAGGGCAGGCTGACCCTCAGGGGGTAGACTATGACTGTGGCATGGGGTCCGAGATCTCAGGGGGTAGCCGCATGACCCTACTTCGGTATGTAGGCAATAGAATAATGGCACATGCATGTAGAGAAAGCAATCAAAAAGAAAAGTTTGGCCGATGTTTCCCAAACAATCTGAGCGAGGTTTTTATCTAAACGAGTGTGTTGCAGCGGCTCATGTTTTTTGCGATCCTTATGACCTTTAAAAACTACTATATGCATTTTTTCGCAAAGCGTCTGTCGTGCGCGAAAATTGCAAACAATATTACACGACCACTGTACCTCGTTCGATCGTGATGCGTTATGGTTGATAGTCAAAAAGGTAAAAACAATATGAACCCCAGACAGGGCAGCAAATATTCAAATCACCAGTCGCTCCATTATACACTGGGCTATTCGTTATACGTTGTAACTATTCCAATTTTTTTTGCATCCTTGACGTAATGATATATATTATTGTGGTAAAGATATAAAATCTGTAATCACGTCCCAGCGACGCAGATGGAACGCAGCTTAGAATTTGTGATAGTCAAAACCAGATTACGTTTCCTTATACCGATCACCATTTCATTTTTTGTTTTATAATGTATTCATGGTATGTTTTTGAAATAAACGATGACCGAAGTCTTTATTTAAAAATAAATTTGAAAGAAATTTTGACAATAATCACGAATCAGACATAAAATTAATCGAATGAGGACAGTACTCAACGTGGATCGTATATCATAGTGGAATTTCTCCGTAGTCCTGCGTCGCTGGTTTTCTTGAATGGTTTATTGACGCCGCAAAATAATTTCTATAAGAATTGTTAATTTGAAAGTTAATTTGGATCGTTTCAACAAGATACAAAAGAAGAATTAAATTAAAACACAAATTTAAATGTACACGAATCAAGATATAGAGTTTCACAAAGGTTATACAAATGTTTGTTTGATCGCTTTTCAACTGATGCATCCTGTGACATTGAATTGTATCTGTTTAATTACTGGTATCACACACGTTAGTACCAAAATTGACGGTAATTGTTAAATATTTAGAGATAATGAACTATTGCGTCAAGTCGGAATGCATTACAGGTGATATATCATCTTGTTTAAATTCTGGTATTTTCTGAACATTTTAACGCACATTGAGAACCAACGTGCGGGAAATGTTTCATTACAATTGTCTCTGTCGCCATTTCAGCTGCGACAGTCACAGCTAGTGCATATACACTTGTCCTGATTGCTGTTGAACGATACTATGCAATCGTGAGGCCTTTCAAGGCGTTGCTGCTGAAAACCCGGACACATGTCGCTTCGATGGTCGCCGGAGTCTGGTTGCTTGCATTTTCATTCAACGTACCATTTGCAGTTTTTGCGTCTAACATTAATCTCGACGGCGATCAGTACAACTGTCAGGCAATGTGGCCAGCTAGTTTTGTCAACTGGTACATACCGTCTTTTATTATCACAATCCTAGTGCTTCCGCTGCTGGCAATGGCCATTTCGTACACACCGATAATATATACCCTCTGGGGTGATATTCGTGCCCAGGAACAGCTCATGTTCTTGCCATCACACGGTGCAACAGTCTCTCATATCGGTTATGCAAGAAAAGTACCTGACTCAAGCTACATCAACGTTTCAAGTCGTACAACTAAATTAGGTAAGTGTTCGAACGCCAGAAAAGGTAAAATTGTTAGTTCTTTAAATGCTGAACGTGATCGCTATATGGATCGCTAGAAATACACTTCAAGTCATACAAATGAATTAAATGAATGTCAGAGAAGGTAAAACTACTAGTTCCTTTAAAACTACTAGACGTGATGATCGTTTTATGGATCTCCAGAAATACATTTCAAGTCACACAAATAAATTAGAGAATGTCAGAGAAGTTAAAACTATTAGTACATTTAAAACTACTAGATGTAATCGTTGTATGGATCGCCGAATTAGGTAGCGTTGGCAAGACTATAACTATAGATTTGATAAAACTTGACACTGTTCCTTATTTGTTATTGGGGTTGCTACACTGATATTTACTCGAATTTTGCATTTTACTTGAAAGAAATTGTAAAATATTATACAAGTTTACAGTAACCTTACTACTAGCTTACCATTTTTGAAAAAATAGTTTGGAAATTAAATAAATTTGACAACCATTTTGTTATATGGGATGATGGTGACGACAAGCAGCTGCATGATTTGTCTGATAGAAAACGGTAATACACATTGAACTGTATCATAAAAATTTATCAAAACCAGTTTGATTTAAAATTTAAGCCTCGTCATTTTGGCTTTCTGTTTCAGTTAGCTGAACATAATTTACAAAAAAGGGAACCAGGAGATCAAATTATCCTTTAAACTTATTAAGAATTTGGTTTGAACAGTATCTTATCGTTCAAATAGCTACACATAGCACAGAGAATCAATGAGCTCTGTATAATCCACAAGTCTAGTGGCATAGAAACTCAAAACCATTGGAAAAATCCTATAAAACCAAAGACGGTTGAAAGCGAAATTCAGCAAAGACACTGCCCTAATAAAATATCAAGATGTTTGGCCTTTTTATTTTAGCATGCTACTTACAAAGATGCAATATCGTGTGAAGTCACAAAACGCAGACGACGCCCATCTTATGTTAATCCTTAAAAGATAGCAATCCAACTCCTGACTGATACGAGACGGGATGTCTATTCCTGAAAATATCCCAAAACTAAACATGGAATATTGAAAATGAATACTAGAAACCCGCGAGGGATTTCAATTTTTTATAGGGTTGGATGTGGACTTTAGTCATTTTAGATGTGGAGGCAGATGCTATAAAACAATAACACATATAGATACAAATCCTTGTCTCTTCTACTATATCCCAAATCGTTTACTCTTTGTTTTAAGGTACTTTAATGTATTTGAGGTTTTGAAGTGCTTTGAATTCGTTTAGGAGGGCGTGGCAGGAGGTTATACCCTTGTATCTACAGACATGTTTGAAATAATTAGCAGTTAACATTGAGTAGTCTAATAAAATTATGACCTGGGTAACTCTAGATTTCTCTAATTATCACGTATGACTACTTACAACTTTTAGTCTGACGTAGATACCTTGAGATATAAGTGGAAGAACATTTGTTTTTGCCGATGAATTTCGGGTTTAAATCGATAGACTAAACTTTCAAAGGCTCTTTGCTACGGCTGATGGTTTTGTCGATGTGATCTGCTCTGTACTCAT
This sequence comes from Trileptium ribeirensis, assembly GCA_030248225.1. Lineage (NCBI taxonomy): Eukaryota > Metazoa > Nematoda > Enoplea > Enoplida > Thoracostomopsidae > Trileptium > Trileptium ribeirensis. The sequence continues at coordinate 27,994 of JASANE010026135.1, forward strand.
CTACATTCGCGTTATACAACTGTTTCTATCAGTTTCTCTACCATGTCTGCGGTCAACAATGAAATATATATTTCTAACAAGCTGTCTGACCTAAATATTTATTATCGATGTGTTATATACGAACCTTAATTTTCGTCAAAAAATAAAGGCGGAATCACTTAAAGTAGTTTGACGTTTCAAGATTCATGAATGGTGTAACTTCAGAAAGGAGGTTCTCCGGTGAATATGCACATTTGCTGTTAGCTTGGGTCAAAAATGAATGATGTCCCAGTCAATAGCTCGGAAAGATTGTTCTTTTTGGCGTACATTAGCATTCTGGTTCCTGCAAGATGAAAATTGCAGTTCGTTCCAGCGAACCATAAATTGTTAAAACGAATATAGCGGGGTAACTGCGCATATCAATCTGTTTTAATACAACAATTATCTCTATTAAAAAATAATGAGATCTAACTTTTATGTCGTCATAAAACGTATAACATATCGCGTTGCATGCACAAAACTCAGTGGCACAATTAGACATTTCTTATATATAGCTATTGTTTCCTCATGGAGGAGTTCTGTACTATTAATATTAATTACAGGCCATAAAGATTACCCAACTTCGTGTTCACAATTTTGCAATAATGTCAAAGTGATTCGAAAAGACCCACCGATAACCTTTGCTGCAGCAGCAACGCCTGAACATTCGCTCACGTCAGTCTTGGTTTCAGCAGAAGGAACCCAAATAGCTTCGCCAAGCTCTGAGACTTTCCTTAATACGAGTTTATCCAACGAGACTACTGATAACATAGAATTATCCTCGAAAGAACCAATACCTGTTTGCATCTCTAATAATTGTCATAAAATCATTACGACACGCGCTGACGAACGTCGCAAAAACACAGCCGATTGTAGCTTCTCAACTGCTCAGCCATGTCAAAGGTCGTCTGTGATCGACAGGACAAATCGCTGTCTGTGGTACAGTAGTATGGCAATATCTGCAGGACCACCAAGATGTATTACTAATAGATCGTGCCAAAATTATCTGAGAAAAGAAAACGCAAACGATCAGTCTTCAATGCAACTGTTGTCTATATCGACATCATCTCACAATATTTTAAACGCACAATTGCTTCAATTCCAGCCTATAAAACCAACATGTGGTCGCTTCAACGGTTTATCAGAGAAAAAGACACCAGCTAACATCGGATCGATGATACAAAACTTGAAAACTGCTGAAAACTTGACCGCTACGCAGCGGAGTGCTAGTTCTAAATTAGCTCTGCGATCAACTCATGGTCGACAGCACTTGGTTACGAAACGACGGCTAATCAAAATGCTTATAGTCATTGTGGTTGAATTTTTTATTTGCTGGACTCCGTTTTGCACGTTCAATTTATTGAACAACTTCGGCTATATTTCGTGGCATACTGGATCGTCAGCTTACTTATTTTACTCAATATTTTGGCACGATCTATTAGTAATACATCTTGGTGGTCCTGCAGATATTCATACTACTGTACCACAGACAGCGATTTGTATACAATCACAGACGAATTTTGACATGGCTGAGCAGTTGAGAAGTTTACAATCGGCCTGTATTTTTGCGACGTTCATCAGGCGCTGTATTAATGATTTTATGACAATTATTAGAGATGCAAACAAGTATTGCTTCTTCGAGGATAATTTATGTTATAGGGGTGTCGTCTGATTCCGAATAAACTTTGGTATTGAAAGTCTCCAGAGCTTGGCGGAAGTTTGTTTATCTGCTGAAACCAAGACTGAGCAAATGTTTCAGCGTTGCTATACCACAGAAGGTTTTTTTATCAGTGGTCTCAAATCACTTTTTAACATTATTCAAAATTGTGAACACGGAGATTTGGGGTAATCTTTATGGCCTGTAGATTGATATTAATAATGGTGGAACCCTCCATGAGGAAACAATAGCTATATATAGAGAAAAATGTCTAATTGTGCCACTGAGTTTTTGTGCATGCAACGCGATATGGTATACGTTTTATGACGGAGCGTAAAAGTTCAGATCTCATTATTTTTTAAATGAGAATGTTGTATTAAAACGATTAATTGTTTAACGATTTATGGCGGGAACACAAACTGCAATTTTCATCTTGCAGGACACAAAATGTAGATGTACGCCAAAAAAAAAAATATTTTTGATGCAAAACATATTGATTTTTAGCCCAAGCTAACAGCAAATGTGGATTTGCACCTTTTTTATTTTTCAACGAAAATTGGAAAGGTTCGTTATATCACATCGATCAGACGTGTATATATTTCATTGTTGGGCGGCCGGGCATAGGTAGAGAAAACTGAATCAAAAACAGTTGTATGACGCGAAGAATGTAGATGAGTACAGACAGATCACAGAGCAAAACCCATACAGCGGTAGCAAAGAGCCTTTTGAAGGTTTTATACTATGATTTGAATTTGGAAATCATCGCAAAACAAATGTTATTTTTCAGCTTGTGCTCAAGGTATATTACGTCGGGCTCAGAAAATTTGTTAGGTAGTCATACGTGAGAGAAAATATTGAGCCTACCCAGGTAGTAATTTATTGGGTACAAATACAATGTTAATATATTGTTCAAACATCGTGTACTGTAGATACAAGGGTATAAGGCCTCTCCTGCCGCGCCTCTTCAAAAACCTCAAATACATTAGGAGTACTTTAAAACAAAAATAAACGATTTGATACATCAGAAGAAGACAAGAGGATTTGTATCTATATGTGTTATTGTTTTTTTATCGCGTCCTCCACATCTAAACTAGGCTCAAGGCATCCAACCCTATAAAAAATTGAAACATTACACAGTAGTATTCATTTTCAAATCCTCATTGTTTGAGTTTGCAAATATTTTAAGGTACTGTAGTCAAGATTTGAAATTGTTGTTTTTGAATTAACATAATAACGTCCATTCTCTGTGACTTAGCAAAAAATATTGCATCTTTTGTAAGTGGGGCGTCATGCTAAAATGAAAAGGCCAAATGTATTTTGATATTTTTTATTAGGGCAGTGTCTTTTCTGAATTTTGGCTTTTTTCAACCGTTCTTGGTTTTATAGGAATTTTCCAATAGTTT